>VXAL01014000.1:136189-193382 GCA_013399475.1 Chauna torquata
GCCGGGCCGGGCCGGGCCGAGCCGGGCCGAGCCGGAAGCGCGGCCTACCTGCCCACCGCCCCACGCCGCCTCCTCTAGTCGCCGTGGCAACCGTGGCCGCACGCCCCGCCCCCTCCCGCAGCACATGATCGCTCTCGGCCAATCCCAAGTGGGCAGTGGGTGTCATGCGGCGGGGGTGGCGGCCTCGCGGTGCCGGCGGGAGGGGATCCCTGAGGTGCGGGGCCCAGGCCGCAGCAGGGCCCCGGAGCAGGCCCGGGAAGGACAGGCGGCTTTGTGTATCCGCAGCCTAAAAACGTAGACGGGTGTTACCGAAGAGTCACTTTCTCTCAATTCTCTGTCTTTCAACGTTACTTGAGGAGTGTTTGGGGTCAAATTCATTTGAAAAAAATGATATGCCACATTACCATGTGTTTCGTTAGCCCCTGGCCAACCTGGACAGGCCAGAATTTGTCTAAAAATTTTGCATACCACCTTCTCTGTCCCTGTCAGTAGGCCCGAAAGTATAGCTTTCGGGTGCACAGTTACACCATTTCTTAAATACTGTTTAATAACCATGCCACAGTATCTACGCCTCTGGTGTGCTGCGGTCTGTGAAGCGAATGGGAGCTCTGGCACTAATTCCTGTTGTGTTTAAAACAACGAATGGGCAAAGGTTACCTGCCCCATTTACTGCACGATTTAAAAGATTCATTTAATAAAGCTATTGGATGAAAAAGGCAGAGAGGCTTTCATTTCGGTGTCTGAGAGAGCTGAGCCACAGCCCTGCCAAAACCTGGGCGAGAGATGGAGAGGCCAGCAGAGGAGGGCCCTGCAGGCACCTGTTTTTTTAGGAAAGATTTGCTAGAAACAGAAAAATGAGTTTGTATCAGCAGTGATGTCCTGTCTGGGATGTTGGTCTCACCTGTGCAGCCTTGGTTTCCTCTGCCCGTAGCTTTGCTGGGAACTGCTGAGAAGACACGTCCTCCTCGCCGCCACAGCCAGGCAGGCACAGCACAACCTTCCTTCCTTTAAAAGGCTGCTAAAACAGGCAGCCGAAACGGACTGCAGTGCTCTGTGTCTGCCCCAGACACAGATTTTGAACCTTAATAACCTCACAGAAACCAACAGCTAATCTCACCAGACAGCTCAGGGGTTCTGCTCTCCTCAGAGACCGTTTCCTGGCCAAACGTTAACTTTCCAACAGTGGCGCTCCAGTATGAATGTGGTTCAGGGCACAGCCTGGCCTTGGCTAGTGATCTAAGCGTGTTCTTCTCCTTAGGCTTTTTTTTTTTTTTNTTTTTTTTTTTTTAATTGAAGGCACAGGAAAAAAAGAAAATCACCCTTGGACATTCTTGACAGATCTAAAACTATCATCTTAATAGGAAAAATGGTGCGAAAGAGAGAGGTGATGGGAAACAGTTATGACAGAAACTTGTCACATTGGGTGAGCAGGCACTAGCACCCCATCCATAACTCATGGGAATCATCTCACCACTGCTGCAAATAGCTCTGCTCCATTGCCAGCCTGCAGTGGGTTGGTATTTGAGAATAAAACACTGAGGCAGACTGCTGCTCTTTGAGAAAGGAAAGCAAGATGTGAAATACCTTACAGAGGGCAGATGCAGCCTTTACAGATCTAACCCCTCTGCCATGCCTTCCTTCTTCAAACAGTGGTTGTCCAGGTAAGGGACAGAGCGGTGGTTTGAGCCAGGGCTGGTGCTAGCAGAAAGGGAATGTGTTGGCTGAGCTTAGGTAGAAGAGACCCGGGGAGAATTATCCAGTGATGCTAAAATCAGGTGTGAGGCTTAAGGACTGGGAGCAGCGCTTGTTCTGGAAGGGAAGGTGAGCATCCAACACCTTGTGCAAGCCTTGCCTTTGCCACCTCCCCCGGAGCAAGTGCATTGCTATAGCAAACCTCAGCTTCACTTGCAGGAATGTCATCCTCTGCTTGAGCATTCCAGATACTCTCTGTTTTGCCATATCCTTGGATTTATTTGTGTTGAAAATTCCAGATATTGAAAAAACATCTGAACCGTGGCAGAAGCTCAACAGACCACAGTGCTTCTAGGGTTTGGCATTGTATTGCTGTTCCAAGATAAGGACAGGTAGGCCCCCTTCTATTTATTTTAGAGGTAGATTCTGTGTGCTGCAAACAGAGAAATTCATGTAGCCCTGTGGCTTCTTGGAGAATGTTAGCAGCCTGGACTTTGGATCAAAGATATTTCTGGGAAGCACACTGCAAGCCTTAGAAAGCACTCAGCAACGCCTAGAAAGCAATCGGTAATTTCTAGAAAGCAAAGGGGAGTTCCTAGAAAGTACTGGGAAATTTCTGGAAAGTGCTCTGCAATCCCTGGAAAGTACTTAGATATTTCTAGAAATGACTCTCTGATTCCTAGAAAATACCTGAAATTTCCTAGAAAGCACAGGGAAAGGACTAGAAAGTGCTGGAAGAAAAGCGCATGAAAGTATGCTGAAATTCCTAGGAGGTACACCAAGATGTTCAGAAAGCACCTTGGAATTCCAGTCTGTAATTCCTAGAAAGAACAAAGATATTCCGAGAAAGCATGAAGAAATTCCAAACAAGTAGTAGGAAATCCCTAGCATTTTGCCTGAATTCCTAGAAAGCACAGGAGCGTTTTTAGAAAGCACCAGGAAAGTGCTAGGAAGCGCTGGGAACTTTGTGTTCTCATCGTGAGGTTGTGCTCTCATTGCTCACCATGCAACAATTAGCATTCAGATGGGCTTGGCAGTTGCTGCATGCACTGCAAAGTGCTCGGCTGGGTACAGCTGGCAATTGGGGCTTCTGGGTTTGGCGATTTGTGTACTAAATGGATTTGTATTCTAAATGTATACTATGAAACATCTATACTCAATAGTATAAATAGGAGGTATGCTCTGCATCCATATCTTTGTGGTTACATAGATTACTTGATTTGCAGCCGGAGCTGGGGGGAAAGGACCCAATTTCTCATCCCCCCAGGGAGGAAGGACAGGGGCCCCGGCCCTTTACAGCCAGCTAGCCCAAAAAGCTGCACTGGCAGCAGCGGCAGCTTCTTGCTTTGGCTGGCTGAAGGCGATGGGGCTGTAAACGCTGCAGATCAGACCAGTGCACCTCACCTCACTTCTAGCACCTCACAATGCCAAGGTGCTCTCTCCTCTGTCTGTCATCTGTCCCTTTGCAACTTTTTAAAGGAATAAATTACTCTTTTAGAGAGTGGTCCCCAGGTTTTGGAGCAGACCAGCTGCAGCAGCCCTCCTTTGTAACGACACCTACAATGTCCTCGGTGTTCCCTCTCGCCTGCTTTGCTTCGGTGACGATCAGGCACTGCCAGTGGGCAAAGTGAGGGATTTCACGCTGATTTTCTCCTTTTCCCATCCTCAGGACAGCTAACTTTCTCCCCTGAGCAACTAAACAAGACCAGCATCATGCCCCAGGCAGGATGGTGGGAAGGGCTGCGTGGGATCTGGGCTTTGCTTTCTCAGTCATATTCTTCTTTTTCTCCTCCCATTCTTGCAGAAGTCCCGTTCCAGTGGGCAGGTAAGGCCGCTGTGCAAACACCGTCATGCACCAGTTTTGCTGTGCTCCTAAGGTGGCTGGGCAGAGGCAAATTTCGGGAGGTGCAGCCTGGGGATGAATGCTGATGCCCTGGCCAGCATCTGGTGTAAGGTCAGGAAGAATCAAAGCTTGTGCCTCAGACCTGAAGTACAGGAGCTGCTGCCCTGCGTGCCCAAGGGAAGACATTCATCCTCACCTGGAGCATCACCCAGCTCCATATTTTATTTTTTTCCTGGGGATGGGTGACACCGCCACCTCTGCCAAGGGGCTGAATGTTGCTGCAGCTGGGCTGCCGACTCTGCCAGCCACAGCTCGTGGACTGGATGGTAACCTGCTGCTCAATTAAAAAGCAGATTGCTATTTTCTGTGCTCAAGGGGAAGATTTTGCAGGAAATTTCTTCTTTCAGTAGCCTTTCCAAGTGGTTGCATTAAAAATAAAAGCAAGCAGGCAAGAGGGGAATATTTTTCAAAGCTTAAACATCCTGTTATTTTCTGAGTCAAACTTCAGCTTTTAGTTGCTAAAAATGATTTTGGCTTGGATTTTCAATGAATACTTTTAAAGGAGCATTTAGACAATAAATAAGTAAAAAGTCAGAGTTTTTGGTGGATGGCACATTACTGCTGGTTGGGTTTGGAGCACGGACTGGCTCCTACCGGGACTGCCCAGAGGCAGAGAGGTTTGCTTGGACCAAGGTCCTGTGCTCGGGCGGGGTACCCCGCAGTTCAAACACTACTCACATTTCAAGTTGCACAGCAATGTGACCCTCAGGGCCCTCTGCAAGGAAAACCAAGGCAATGCACTTGCAAAACCTCTCTGTTCTCCAGAGCATCAGGCTATCATAAAGCTGCTCTGTCTCCCTTGGATGGGGCTTGTGCAGCTGCTGCTGAGCCATGAGTTTCACCTCTCCCCACCTCACGCAGAAGGATGCGGTCAACCCCGTGCCAGGCTATTTATGTGCAGACCCTTCTCCAGTAATTTCCTGTAACCAAAGTCCCTGACCGGGAGAGGCACAACAGAGACTTTGATTCTGTGTCACGGGATGCAGGAAGGAGGCAGCGGGGTGAACTCGGCTCTCCTTGAGATCCAGAAGCCTCTTGGCCCATGCAGTGCAGAGCAGAGAGGGAGCGAGGAGGACAAACAAGCCCAGTGAGCAGAGACCAGATGCTGGGTGCACAGGACACCCCTATCTTCCCCCAAAAGTCCCTTTCAGCTCCCTTGAAAATGGTGAAGGAGGCTCCCAGATGCCTCGCAGCCCGGCATGGCAGCAGCCAGGGCTTCCTTCTCCCAGCGGGACTTCACAGACTAGGACGAAGCATCCACGGCTCAACCTATTGCCCTGCAATGTCAGCCCTCCATGTCCCCCAGGTGCCCACCAGGAGAGGAGATGTGGCTTTCCCAGGCCCCTGCTAAACCCTCTTGCTGCAGCCACCTCCTGGGCTGGAAGAAGGAGTTTTCCAGCAATTTCCCTGCTCCTCCATCCCGGTGACTCAGCCCATGGTGCCTTTCCAGCCGGTGGCAGAGATCTCCTGTAGGACATCCCTGCAGGGATGGAGCTGACATCTAGGAGAGACCAGCTGGGTCACGAAGTTGCCCCCTGGAAGTGTAGGAAAAACCCACTTTACATCGATGCTTTCTTCCAGCTGAACGCACTCAGGGCTTGAGGGTGGGGAGGTAGAGCCTCATCAAATCCCCTTCCTCGCCCTTTTTGCTACCCGTCCAGGCACCAAGCCCAGGTCCAGGTCAGGTGCTAGAAGGAAGCGCTGCAAGCCACCCTGCCCAGAGACCCGTTTCAACAGACCTGGCTGGGCTTGGCTGCAGTAACAGCAAAGCTTTCCAGCCAAAAGTGGCAGGGGGCTGGTAGGAGAGAAGAGCTAGAGCTGCTCCACTAAAAAAAAAAAAAAATAAATAAATGCAGAAAGTCTGGGAAACTGCGGGCACAGAAACAACAGGACAGAAGCCTCAACAGTGAGAGAAATGTCCCCAGTCCGAGCAACAGCCCCAGGGAACCTCACTGCTCTCATTGCATGAGCACAGCTTCAATGCTGCCACTAACACAGACTGATGGCAAACTGTCCCATGCCACTGACACCCCAATGTAAATCTGCCTGATCACTTGGGACAAACTGCAAAATACCCAGGCCTGCGAGAGGAGCAAACAGCATGTTTCATCTGTGAATGAGACCATGAACTCTGGTGTCCGATGCAGATGTTTCCAGCAAATTATTTTCTGCTGCTCCTTGTTCATCCCTGGACCCCAGATTTCATGCTTAAGCTGAAGATAAAATGGTCTCTGTGTGAAGTTAAAGCAAACAGAGAATTTACCCAGCCCTGCTGGAGCTATCTCAGCTCCTCTTCTGGGAGGACACGGTGGGGAAACAAAAAGTTAATCCATCTTGATTCTCCCTGACAAGGAATGGAGAAAAACAACTAAATGGGAGAGCCAGCCTAACGCTAAGAACAAAGACACTGCACCAATATTTCAGGTCTTTTTTCTTGACTCTGAAGGGGAAAAAATTGCTCCATGCTTCGTCCCTCATAGGTTATCTTTGGAGGAACAATGTCCCCGTAATTTCTCCTGACAATTAACCCCGCCTGTGTGGCAGTTCTTCCCTGGGTCACCAGAACAGCTATTTATACCCTTGGCCAGGGATGCTGTTGCCACCGAATGGCTCTGCCCTTCCCCTCAGCCAGCCCAGAGCCAAGGCTGCAAGCAGTGAGCTCCGGGGTGTCCTGAATGCCAGGACCCACCTCACCTGGACATTTATGGCATAGACCCTCTGCCATCCATTTTCTGCAAGTGCTTTGCCAACACAGATCAAAAAATAGAGGTGTGTGTTGCTTAAACACACACGTGGGGCAGGGGGTCCATCAGACCAAGCCTGTGGGGTTGGGACGTTTGGGGTTCATGGTTTCCAGGACCGACTAGCTGGTCTCCAAAGGGTTCAGGCAGAAGGAGTATTTGCCATGAGCCACCTCTCTGCAACACGTGGGTAATGCTGACTCCACTGTTTGCTGGAGGAGATACCGATGGCTTATCTGAGTACGCGCACAGTGCTTCTTTTAAGCAAAAAAACAGAGCTTTAGTTGTGCAGCCAATGCCAGGAACTGGAATACAGACCTCAACACAGAACTCCAGACCTGGGCTCCTGCCAGCTGGACCATTTGCCCATGCACAGCAGGATTTCAGAGGCCAAGTCAAGCCAGGCCTGAGCTGGAACCCAGCAGCAGGGGCTGGAGCAGCTTCTCCTCGCCTGAGGTGCAGAGCATGGTCCAGCCCAGTCCCATCAGTGCCAGAAAAACACGTTGAACTGGGTCTGACAAAACCAAGTATCTTCACTAAGGGGACACTCTGTGGAAAGATCAGCACCCTTGGGTGAAGGCCTTCAGGCCCACTGGTCCCATCAGAGGATGCAAGAAAACACCACAAGCCTTGCAGAGACCTCTCCGATCCTGCCACTGCCACAGGGTTAAGGTGTGCCCAGCACTGGACTGAAAACCCAACCCGTCACTGATGCTGACAGCAGCCGGCGGGGGAACAGCCCAGGGCAGGCTGGGGTCTGGGCGAGGGTGGGGGACGCTCCAGCCTGCAGGATACAGGGAGATAAATGGCCAACGTCGTCACTGTTATCAGCAGCGCCCAACCTTGGCATTAAGTGGCGAGGAGGAAGAGCTTCGCCTGGCCCTGGAAGGGAGGGGAGAGATAGGGAGGGCGGCACCGCTGTGGTGGGGAGAGTCCAGACGACGAGATGCTGCTGGCCCCCTCCTCAAAGAGCCCCTGGTCCCGGGAGCCTCTGACATCTCCATCCCCACCTCTGGCCCCAGCGTGGTGCCCAACAGGGGGGTTTGTACCCGAGTTAGCCAGAGGAAAGGGGACTAATGATGTGGCCAGTGCCTCCTGGAGGGCTGCCGGGATCTGTCAGAAGCGGCAGGCTTTTTGAAGTGATTTATTTGTCACCAGGGTTCAGGGGGACGAGGCCCATTACTCAGGAGGGACAGAAACATGCTTCCTGCCACCCCTGCCTCTCCCTCTGGCAAACCCAGGAGCATTAGCTCCAATTAGCCCCTGGCAAGCACCCCAGGGGTGGGTCCCCTCGCAGCATCCCCAGCTGGACCCAGGAGAGCAGCACTTCCCAAAAATTAACGCTAATGAATCACTAAATGTCATTATTTAAATCAGTGAAACTNCAGAAAGGGAGCAGTTGCCTCCATTCCTCGAGCACAGCATGGAGCTGCTCCTGCAGTGACCAGCCCCATCTGTCCCCAGGGCCCCCCAGGTCAGGCCCCCCAGCACGCACTGGCAACAGGACCAGGATCTGGCCCAGAAGGCTTTACCTCAGTACTTGCATCGACTTTTGGTACTTCCCTTGCTGGGCACCATCTCACAGTGACGCACAACCATGGGACAGCCAGGGGAAGGGAGGTCTTGGCATGTGCCACAAGAAGCCAGCAGGAGCCGGAGGGGCCTGGGGAGGAGGCAGAGGGGACAGACGCCCACCCCAGCACCCAGAGCTGCTGCGGACTGAGCTGCAGCGAGCGCATGGCACCTTTCCAGAGCCTTCCCAGAGGTTCTCTGGTGCCTTTCTAGCAAGGTGCTGGGTGATGCCTCCAGGAGTCAGAGCGGCATCCTCAGGTGCTTACCTGATTGATAAACTGAAGAAATGTATCGCAGTTAGAAAGAATCCCATTTATTGGATCACGCTGTAGTTAGGCCGCGTCATTTTGTACCACAAACTCTCGGACTCACCGTGGGAGGACCTTTTGTCTGTAAGCTGCCTGGAGTCTTTTAAACGGTGTACCCTGAGCAAACCCAGCCTCAGCAAGATGCAGGACTTGCCAGGGCATGCGACCTGCATCCTCCGGAGCTGCGGTGTGGCTGGAAGAGGTCCACCCTTTATGAACTCCCGGAGCACACGCATCCGGTAGGCTGCCCACCCAGCTGGCAGCCAGGACGGACCCGTGTGCTCAGCGACAGAGCTCAGCTGGGGACAGCCAGGAAAGTCCCCAAAGGCAAACCCCAGCTACCAGTACCAAACGCATCAGTGGCCGCATCTAATAAACCAAGAGGTGCGGACAGGCTGAAATTCCTGAAAGCCACTTACCGTGCGTGCATCCTCCTGCCGAGAGAGGAGTGATGACTCAATCATCAGCCCCCTAGTGAGAGGTCAGTTCACACTTGCTAGAAAACTCCTTGTGTTTGTTCTACCCTGAGGAGCAGCTTCACCTTCCCCCATGCACCATCCCACAGAGCTGTCCCTTCCCGCTCTCCCTCAGCTCTGAGCAACTCCTCAGATTTGAGATGCAGCCATCGCCTTGCCTCCTTCACACTACTGGGGCACCTGGTAATTCCTCTGCTTCACCCTTTAACTGGCAGCCATCTCTGGCAGCGCTCCTCCATCTCCTCTCGACCCTCCCCTGGGCTCCTTCGCAGGACTGTCATGGAGCTGTTGATGTTCTGAGCAGGAAATTGCTGAGCGGCCCTGGAGAGAAAGCCAAGACAGCAGATGGTTTTCTGCATGCATTCCCTCTGCGGTGTCACTCCTAAACCATGCAGTTCCCACATACCTTTACACAGCAAAGACAAGACAGAGCAAGTGCAGAGCTGGGGAAGTGTGAACAGACAAGCCAGCTCCCAGACTTCCCTCCTGCGGTCCCCAGCCTAGCACACATGGCATTTTACTTCCACAGCCACCAAAAACTCCTCTAAAAATCTGGCCACCTGAGTGCAACCTTAACGTGTGTCCCCTGAGTAGCAGCTCAGAAATCAGTTTGGGGCAATCTGAGGTTTTTACATTTGCTTGTGTCAAGAGAGCTCCGGGAAACATCACTTCCAGAGGCAGAAGTGGTCTTAACAGGCACAAGAAAATCATTTAGCGCAAGAATTAATTCTGCTGGATGGTGCCCCAGGCACTACGTGGCTCAGTGGGAACTGCTCTGCGCGTGCAGATTTACACAGCCACACTAAGAACCAAGCCTGCAGCAAGTGCAAGGAATATATTGGCTACCCTGCAACATGTTAAAGTATGAAAGACTCAACAAAAATTCCTGTGAATAGAAGCTGACTGTTCACAGCACGGCCAAGGCATCAGTATAGGACTTCACACCTTTCTAAGCCAGCTTTTCCCAGCATTTCTGCTTGGACTCAATAAATCTCCCAGCAATACCTGCCTATCCAGCAACTTGTTCAATGACCTTCTGCACGCACGGCCCCCCCACCCCCACCCCGCCCCACACCCTTCCCTCTGCAGTATTTTCTAAGAGGCATGAGGCATTACTAACAAATTACCTGAAAAACACAAATACCCTACTGGCTGGCATCAGCAGAACATGCAGAAATAAGGGATACACGTACCCACTCACTGGGAAGGGATTAAAGCAGTGGAGAGACAATTTTTGTCCAGCTTGTTTCTTGTACCACAATACCTGGGTTTTACATCTAACAACCATGAGACTGGAGCATTGATTCCCTCTGTTTCCACTTTTACCTACAGTAACGCTTTCTGTAGACGTTTCAGGTTCATTCTCAGCTCTGCTCCATGGGAGAACTGATCTGGATCACATTGAGAACAGCGAGCCCTGGCCAGCACCCCTATTGAGACAACATTTCAACTTTAGGGACTTTGAAGCCTAGGACTCAAAATTGGCTTTCAGTCCCATACCTCTGCTCTGTACTGCTTAAGCTCTGCAGAGAACAAAGGCGGACTATTCTATTGCTATAGTAACATCCACCAAAATAAACCATCTACTGGAAAAACTCCCAGGCGCTACATGCAAGATTTGTCTTCCATTATTACTGATGCACATGAGCTTGTGGTATGTTCACATGGAGTGAGATATTCCCACATACACATAATAAAAACCACACTCCATCCAAGCGCTGTTTCAACCGATGCAGCACAGCCCAGCAGTTGGCTTACAGCTGACCAGGGCTGCATTCTCTGGCTCACCGGTGATGCAACCTGTGAAGCGTTACAGCCCAACAGGTGAAGGCCTGGCTGGTCCGACAGTGAATGCTTGAGCTGCATTCTTTCCTTTTGACTGCTGCTCATTCCATACCCCTGACTGTAAATTCCCCCTTGGCTAATGATGCACATCAGTGTAACAACTTGCATGTCTGGATTCACCCCATCTAGGTTTGTAATGTATTTCTAGCTGCCTGCTCACATCAGCTATTATGCTTATATTTGGTGAAAGCACACAAAAAAAGGGATTCTGTGAAACAAAGAGAAACATGCCTCCATTTCCCCATCACTAACATCCACAGCCCTTCTGTCAGCCCCACACTGACATACGAATACCAGGATAAGCAAGGGGGAAGATCAGTACAAAGTCAGTATCACAGAGGTAATTTGGAAGCAGACCTCATCTAGACAGCTGCTGGCAGGTAGAGACCTGCTGTCTCTGCAGCAACAGCTCTATGGCTGGGTCAGACTGTACTTAGTGACTACAGACTAGCTTAGGTCAGCCTAAGCGAGTGCTGCAGAAAGCAGAGATGTGCACAGATCTTAACTACTGTACAGACAAACAGAGTTGGTTGAGCTTTGCTGGAAGAAGATGCATGATTTGAGTCTAATCTCTAAGGTCTGGGATGAGCAGAAGAGGACACTGCTAGGCTTAGCCCCCGCCCCCAAGCATCAAGTTTTCTGTCAAGAGTTTTTAATATATTTATTTGAAAACAAGGTTTTGTGAAAGAGTACACTAAATAGCATATATCTGTTCTTCAACCATAAAACACGGACTATCAGCTTTAGCTCAGCACAGATTGGGGCTGCATGCACTGAACAGCAGATCTCGATAAGAAGGTCTTCATGTCTGTCTTTCTGATATCAAGCATAGTGTCTTCTTTAGAGGACATGATCCTGGAGGAAGGGGAGAGAGAGACCAGAAAAGCAAACATATTTAACTAAGGCTTCTTGTGGTTGGCCCCACACATCTACCCGAGCCTGCCACTGACACAGCATTTACAGTTTTTAGCAGGGAGTTTGTTTTCCTGCCCATCCACCAATTCAAGTGCATAATCTTTGCTCTTGGGAGCACTGGGACATGCCAGCCCATATTTGGAAATAAAGCAACTTCTGCCTCTCAGTGAGAAACTTGCACATCAGTTCAGGAACTTTAACCAAGGAACCTGAGAACCGCACCATTCATTGCCTGGAACAGATCTACAAGGATTGTTATGTAGGGCTCAGAAAACATCACAGAGTCCATGACTGGACTGTCTTTAAATTCTGCTAAGAACTGCTGGGAATACAAGGCAACCCGAGAGAGCACAGTAGTTCTCTTTTGACCAACCCTGCCACACTGAGGTCAAGTAGATGACAACTTTGTTACATAAACCTCTTGCCCCTCTGGGACCATCTTTCATGAGCTGATTATTCCCAGCTCAGCTGTTGCCTGTGACCCCACGCACTGCTCTAATTCTGCCCAGCAAGGTTCTGTTCAAGAGTTGTCAAGCCTGTGTGATTAGAGACCAGATCCAGTATGACTGGCTCTGTTCTTATCCAGAACCGTGGGCTTCCCCTTCTACTGCTACCAAACTCTTCAAAATCAGGACAGAGCGTATGTTTCTGAATCTGACGCAGAAGCAAAAAGCTAAAACAAGAATGCCAGATGCTGGTAACTGCTTCAGTTGATCCAGAGAGGCTTTTGCTTCACTGGGATTAATAAAGGTGACTCTGCACACTACATTGTACCTCAGCTCTTAATCATCAATGTACTCAAAGGGCTCTGGTGGCTCAGGTTCCTGCTCCTCTTCCTCTATCTTCGGACCGTGAGCTGCCACAGGTTCAACCAGCTCCTCCATATCCTCGCTGGTGTCCTTGAGAATGATGATGCCCCCGATGGAAAGCTGCAAGACAAGTGCAGTGAGTGTTAGAAGCAGCTTGCCTCTGCCTTGTGGTGGTAGTGCTTATGACCACAGTGTTATCCTAGGCCATACGAGACACCTTAGGTTCCATGAACACTCAGCTCACACCGAAGGCAGAAAAGGGCCTTTAGGTATCTAGCTACAGATTACATCAAACAAACCCTGTGTAGGTAGGGACAAAATCAGGTGCATGAGAAGTGGGCCTAATATTGAGTCAGATTGATGCATGGTAATTTACACTTCCTTACTTGTTTGCACCCCACATTAGAAGCTCATTAAATATCTGGGCCAAACACTCGCAGACTTCTGAAAGTGTTAGTGGAGGTACCAGCCATTCATGTGCATGCCTTTGCATGGAGAAAGGAGTAAGCAAAGTCCTGACTTCATCTGTGCCCCGCGTACACAGCGATACATACAGCTCTGCTTCCTTGTGATGCCAGTTCATGTAAGGATTATTCAGTGCTATCTAGGAAAAGAAACAAAAAGCAGTTCCTTTCTCCTGACTGCTCGTAGATGAAGGAGTTACAGCAAAGATTCCCCAATGGTGGCCTTCACACCAACATTTCATGTCAGAAGCAGCACCGTATCTGCTGATTCTCTGCTGACTGGGTCTATGCCAAAGGTATGACTTTCCCAGAAAAAGGAGAAGTTTCAGAAAGCGAAGCATCTGACACCCACATGGATCCCTGCCTGATAAGGGGATGGAACAGACAGAGCCTATCCAGGCTACTTTTTATATTGCCATGATCTAAGTCTCAGTTTGATAGAAAATGGCATCTGGATCCACAGCTTTACCCCAGTCTCAGTCTGGCACTTTCCACATGAAAACTAATTGAACCATAATAGCTTTATAAGGCTCATCCTTTCAGGGCAACAAAGCCTAGTGAAGCTTCTCTCTGTAGCCACCTCCCAGGAGGCTGAAACAGAGACTAATCTGATCACCAGCTTCCACCAGCTGAGGAATCCTATTAGCAGAACCTCATAAAACAAAGGGGAATTAATTACAAAGGTCACAACCAAACATCCTGGCAGGCTAAAGCAAATCTCTGCATCTCAAGGACTGAAACATGAGGTGCGAAGAGGTAGTGCAGTGTCATGCCTGGCTGGGATCCGAGCATTGACCACACCAGGATTCCAGGCTATAAACAACCATCTCAAAGAGGCCTTTTATTCTGGCATTTCCCAAAGCAGAGCAAAGCTCCAGAACAGCCCCATTTCAAGACCCTCGTTGGTTATACACCCTAATCCCGGCAAAAAAAACCCGCACTGTTCTGTTGTCTTCAAAACTTATTTTTGGGGGGAGTTAAGGGAGGAAACTGCACTCCCCTCACTAAGCAGCTCTGTACTAGAACCAGTTTTTCAGCTGTAAGTCCACATTTCAGCTGCATGAGTGGACACTTACTGGACTGCACAGCAGACCTTCCCAAACACCAGTTGGGTCGCCTCCTCTTTTTAGAGGGTAGAAACTAAAAGATCCTTCCACAGATTTGCTAAAGGAGACATCTCAAAAGGGGATGATGCACAGAGGATTCCAATGTGCTGATAGAATTCGAGGAAATCCATTTATTAAAAACACAAATATTTTCCTAGAAAAAATTATTATTTCTTCTGAACACAGTTTTCCCATGCACAATACTGCAAAAGGGGGAAGCAGAGGGTGTTATTTGTTGGACAAAAATAAAAGCCAGGAGAACTTGATTCAGGATATTGAGAGACCAGGAACAAACTTATTAGCTTTGCAATATATTGGAGCATCTCACAGAAAAGTTAGTTATCCCCTGGGCTAATGCTAAAAGGTCTTCTTCGTTCTCCATCTGACAATCACGTGCTCTCTCTTCTCTGTGTTAACAGGACATGAAGGCACTTTTATAAAGTCAGGTGTAACTGAATAAGAAATCTGTTTAATGAAAAAAACCTACAACTATATAGGTATAAACACTGCAGAACAATAATGCCCCAGCACAAGTCATGATGTATTTATTTCACTGCTTTGACAATGAACCTCTTCAACTTTTTAGCTCACTGGAAAGACCATGTCTCAGCCTTTATATCCCCAGCAATAGCATTAATGCACAGAGTATGTCGGACTGGTTTCCAGGTTACAGCATGTGACATATGTAGAAGAAAGATAAAGCAGCATCAACATGGTGAAAAGGGTTGTAGCAGCTCCGGTTTTCCCCTGACTAGAACTGCATGTGATCATTTGGAGAGAGGGACATTAAAAAGGAAATATGACAACAGTGAAGTTGCAAATCTCTAAAACAAATTACAGTGATGCACCACATGTGACTGGCATTCTCATGTACACATAGAGCTTCAGGGTCCTTATCCACACGCCCAGCACAGGGAATGCTCTGTCAAGCACACAAACTAGCAATGTGACACTTACTGGTTTGAAAGGCTGATACCGGCAGCTCTCTGTCATAGTGAGAACTTTGAGCTGAGCAGGCATGACTCTTGCTGGGTTGTCCAGAAGCTGGAAGTTGGGTTCAGGCTCTTTCTTCTTTTCTTTCTCATCCTTCTTTTCAGTCTCATCCTGCAGAGGGGGAGAACATCAACGCTGTTTTACCAGTAGTTTCTAACCCTTTCACAATTCAGGAGGGTAACACAGGGAGCAATTCCAGAGCACGGTGCGAAGCCATTCACTGGCTGAGGAACAAGCCAACATGTATCTATCAGCTGGCACAGGCAATGCCAGCGTGGATCTAAGTACTCCCTCAAGGCAGTGCCTCACTCTTGACTGCAGGTGAAAGCAAGTTCAACAAGAGGTGGTGCTGGAACAGTTTACCTCTGGCTTCTCTTTCTAATACTTCCTCTTAAACTCACTTGCCACTTTTGTTCACAAGATTCTTTAGTACCATTACTGAGCACATGAAAATTGCCAAAAACTGCCCCTGTGTTTTCACTGCTGTAAAACCACCACTGACATTTCACACTACCGGTAGTGACAGCAGCTCAACCAAAATGACTCAACCCCAATTCATTCCCTAGGGAACTGCAGTTAGACTCTCCTTTACCACTGACTCAGCAGCTGGAGGCAAGAGCTCAGAAGGAAAAAAGCCAGCATCGTTTAAACACTGAAGAACCTGGATCATGTTTTCCCTCTTGCTCAGGAACATCTGTGAGTTGCAAACAAAAAAGAACGCAGGAAAGATGGAAACAACCAACAGGAAATTATCAGGAACACCACCAAATGCGTGGTATGTCCTGTAACAGCAGACAGGAATTTCTCTGTCACAGTCACTGTTTGTTGCTGTGCAGATCTCTTGGAAGCTAAGGATTACTAGTCACCTAGCAGGCACATGAGGAAAAACAGGAAAGCAATTATACCTCTAAAACATTTGGACAATGGCAAATCACTGAACTCAAACACAGCAGGTGGCAGCAAGCTCCCTTTTTGCTCTCCTCGTTTTTCTGCTCGATTCAGCCAAGAAAACTTTTCAGACAGCTAGAGTGTACACAGACACAATATGTGAAACCCTTCCAATACCTTGCTTCCTCTCAACACCTTTACTTAACTGTAGGTTGTAAAAATTTTGGAAGAAACATTCATCTGTTGAGCACATTTTGCTTATTCTATAGTAAGAATAATTCAAATAAAGGCCAATGTTTGATGACAAGGAAATATTGATAAAGGAACAAAAAGAAAAAAATCAGAGATTCTGCCTTGCGTATGAGATGATTCATTTTCTGAGCCAATTGTACAAAGTTCAGTGCCTACAACACGGCCAATACTTAAATAGGTCTAGGACAGTTATTTTACACATACACCTTTGATTTTATGCCACACTCCCTTTCACAAACCCTTTGTGTGTTTCTTCTTAAAATTAAAGAGGCTCCAAAGTCTCTGACCATGCTGCTTTTCCTCCCATAGATGTTAAACTGGAATCAGAAAAGTTTCTGCTGAGCTGGTCAACATAACACACTTTCAGCTTACAGTTACTCTTGGCATATTTGTATCTGTTAGGTGAGCACAAAAGGAAGGGTCCGTTGTCAAGGTACATCAAGAATTTCAGCTGCTGCACATTTTCCAAATTACAGCAACCACCAAGAATTCATTATCTAGACATTTCCCTACTCCTCAGCTTGCTCCAGGATGACACTTGCCTCACAGATGAAGAAGAGTTCCAATGTCAGATCTATGAACTGAAAGAAAGAGGACCAAAGCAATCACGATAACTACTGAGCAGTGGGCAGATCCTGTGCTCAGAGCTCAGCTGGTCCTAAGCTGGACATGGATAAATGTTTGGTATTTTGATAGATGGGCAAAGCACATAAGAAGAGATTGCTGCCAGAAAGGTGAACATTTCAGAACAGGTGGTTAAGCATGTGCAAAATGAGAATGTTTGAACTCTTCAGTAGTCTCAACTGAATCAGACACCACCAAGCTACTACTATGATATCAAGTCCTTTTTAAAAAAATCAGTTGAGGTGCCAAGTACATGAAATTAATAAGACTACTTCCACATTAGTAAGAAAAGCACATGGATAAGAGAAAATTCCCTTGGTCTGGAAATATGAACAACAGGCAATGAAATAATGCACAAAAGGTTCATGCAGTTAAAGGCACATACTGTTGTCAGAAAAAGCTTCTGTATTTAAGGAAGTCAGTTACTTAGCATTATTGAGGCAGATTTATTTCTCAGAAGTAATGGATTCACAAATAATAATGCCTCTTGCTTTTAACAGCACACGCAAGCACTAAAGACACTAACCAGTGTATGCAGTACACTGTGTGTTAATGTTATGCTCAGAACTGACTGTAATGCAGGTGACAGTGGGGACAGTGCTAAGTGGGTGCCAGCTTTCATGACACACCTTCAACATTTATGGGGGGTGGGGGAAGAAGACACTTAAGTTTCAATGTTTACACCCACCACTTCCATCTTTTCCTCTTCCTTCTTCTCTTTCTCCTTCTCCTTTTCCTTCTTCTTGGCTTTTGCAGTGATGGACAGCACAGCAGTGGAAACCTGGATATGTCAACAGAGGAGGCATTTGGTATGACTGCATCACTACACTGTGCATCAACTCCCCGAGTAGGGGAACAAAGGGAAGCCAGCGTTAGGTTAGCTATCAGTGCAGGCATCAGTAAGATCAATTCCACTCCCTATGTACTGCTCTGTTTAAGAGACAAATATACCACCGTCAAAGCAAATAATGGCGTAGATGGGACAAAAGATGCCATGAATGCAGACTGGGTACGGTCAGGCATGCAGAAGGACAAACTTCCTAATTTAGAGACTAATTGTTACTGTTTGGGTCTCTACATGAGGTTTTTATTTAACACAGCAACAAATGGAATTCTTGTTATTGGGAAAAACCCGTTGCACAGTCTCCATAGTAAAGAAACATATCTATAGATTCTCTTCAGAATGACCCGAAAAGCTGTTCCACTCTCCTAATCAGACAACTCTCTCTCACTGACCTAAAGAAGCAGATGCACAAAATGCCCTATGGAGGAGCCCTCATGAAGCTTCGGCACTCCTGAGCCAAAAACTACCCAGAAGCAGCACTCTTTACATGAATTGAGCATGTCTCCCCCCTTCCAGTGAGCACGACTCTCTCTGTCCACAGTAATTGTCTCTGTAAGGCAGTAACTTCCTCAGAGGTACAGGGAGCAACTGCATTTGTCGCATTGCTGGTGAGGCGTTCTAGGCTGAATGTGGCCTCACAGCATGTTTTAATTTTGGCCAGGGAAGTTTAAAAACAGATTTGTCCAATTCATAGCCTATTTCAAAGGTAAGAATGCAACTATGAGCAGTAAACTTTGCCTTTTGACAAGAGTTCATTTCTGGGTTCCTCAGTGGCACAGATTTCCTGCCCATCATTCAATTCTGATAAAATGTCTTACAATTTTCACACAATGTCATTCATCAGCATGACATGCCTGAGGTCTCCGCTGCTGCAATTGCTCCCTCAGGGCTGCTTCGCCTGCTGCTGTGGTCTGCTCAACAGCTTTTACCATCTTATGCCAGGAGACAAATCACTTCCACTGTTGTTCTGCTAGTCATCTAACAGATCTCATCCGTTCCCTTTCTACACCTACCTATTCTCAGTTCCACACTTAGCTTTTGGCAATCCATGGGCCTGATAACTCCCTCTAGCACATGGTCCCACTGCCCTGAAACTACGTACACTTCTGTCCTTCCATATTGAACTATTTGAGATGTGTCCAACCTAATATTCTCAGTGTTTGTATTGCAGCAGCACTTTGGAGCCCAAGCCACAGACAGGGACACTGTTGTTCTAGGTGCTGCACAAAGATGATACACACATATAAATCAGTAGGGTATGGAAAAAAAGTTTTACTCAGTGCTTCTGTTTGACCACTGGAGATAAGGGAGTTTCCAGCGACTTAGTAGCACAGCAGCTCTATGCCATGATCAGCAACAGTCTCAGGCTCAGCAGGAAAAAATAGCTAGAATTCTCTTTCAGAGACAATAGTGCTTGCCAATTTTTCTTTTGCTCTTCAAATTCCCTGTTAATGCCATCAAAGCCAATGTTTATATTAGGAGGGAGAAGGGGTTGGTCTTTACAACACAGAAATCTAGCCCAAATACCTTTTCTTTCTCCTTTTCCTTTGGTACCTCCAGAGGTGGAGGGTAGGCAAACGTGGACGGCTTACAGTTGGACTTGTATTGGACTTTTGGCATCTAAGACAAACAGTTAAAAAAAAAAATGTTAGAGACAAGAAAAGCAGGGGAAAAAGTCCACAGCAGAATAATTACTTTAGCTTCATTTTCCTTCCAGCAGAGACAAACACAGATCCTCTAAAGAATACAAGCTTCCCCTTCTCCCCCTCCGGAAGTGGAGAAACTGTTATCAGTGGCAACAGTTCAACTAGAACAATGTTATTTAATTATTCTATAATTTGACTCTGGCAAGCTCTCCCAGCTTTCTCCATACACTCCATGCTATTCACACCATGCTTTATTTTCATTGTTTCAATGCTTTTGCGGTTTTGATGTTGTTGCTGTGCTTGCTCTTATTAACACAAAATTGGTTTAAGATCTAAGTGAACATCTGTCAATGCACGCTAGGCCAGACCAAGCACTGCCCGACATTCACCTCTTGCAAAAGAACAGTACATTTTGGGGCTGGGTAACCAATTTCACATATTATCTTACTCTCGTCTACTAAAACAAGGCCAGAAAGTGCCTTTTGACAGCCCATTCAAATTCTTAAGCTGAATTAATTTCTCATCTCTCTTCCTTTATGACACATCACGTAGCAAGAAGAGATCAAGGACTGCTCTGAGGAAGCAAAGTGGGTGTGGTGCAGCCCATAATATACATCCAGTTTGTAGCTGGCTTTAGTATTCAAGCCAAGTTATATAACAATCTTATCCATGGCCATTTGGGCTCACTGGAAACTCTAAGGGATGGGGAGAGGGAGTCAAAATGGCAGTGCAGCCAGTCAAAAAGATGCTGAGCCTATCACCTCTGGGGAGGTGCGGTGACAACGCCGTGATGCAATCCGTGTGAAGCATTCAGGACAGAGAAAAAAACGGCATTTTAATGCAAGCCTCTCTTCAAACAGAGCAAGAATTTTGAGCTGCGTATAGACTGACTCGATGCTAAACCCAAGATGGGTGGAGAAGAGCACCCTACAGCCAGAAGCTTTTGGTCTAGGGCCTGCAACCCTGCAAGCTACCTCCGTCCCACAGAGCGACTCTGAAGACCAGCAGAGCCCTCTACGCGCTCTGTGCATCACCAAATAAGCCTGCAGCAGTGACAGGAGGGGGGTGCATATTTGGAAGCTTTTCTGTGGAAGTTACTAGCTCAGCTCTTCAGCACAGGAGACCCAGCATGGTATACAGCTTGCAGGGGCCATACCGCAACCGATCAGCTTGGAAGAATAGATGCTCAGGAAGAGTGCAGTACCCAGGAAAGGGGTTTAATGTTTACTCCCCCAGGAATCAAATCAGATTCCCTTTTCCCACTGCTAGCTCCACATACTAGCGGATAGTATCACATGATTCATTTAGGGGCAGGGAACAGTCTTAAGAATAGTCTTTTTTTTTTTTTTTTAAAAAAGGTAACTTTGGTCTTCTGCAGTAATAATAGGGTGGACTCTGCCCACACTTACTGAACAGAGCTCCTATCTTCGTAAGTTACTTCAAAGTAAAGGAGTCAAAACCTGCTCTTTACATCTCTCTTCTCCCTATTCCCTCCACCAGCTCTGCAACCTAAGCCTGCTTTCAGACTTCTTCCAGTTAGCACCATTTCTGGTACATACAAGCTGGAGGCACTCGAAGAATACCAACGAAGACATGCATGCATGCCTCTTCCAGGCCACTCAAGTCTTCCAAGCAGCTATCAATGCCTTTTTTTCTCCATTCATTACGTACCTTAAGATCCTTGTTAAGGCCGATGACACAGGTTGGGGTGAAAGCCAGCGACAAGAAGTGAGACAGGGGGAACCAGAACCAGAACTGAGTGAAGACCAGAACTCCCACCACGGAAGGCATGTGAGTGTGTCCTGTCCTTGACTGCAGCGAAATAGTTACATTATGGCCCCCTGGAAGGAATCAGAAATGACATCACTTAAATGAGTTAATGCATTCCTGGGTACTCCACAAGGATGCTGGAAAGATGCATCTCTAAAACAAATGCTGTGAATGGGGCTACACAGTGCAAGCCAGGCCACAATGCTGTCAGCTTTCTCCTATGTTATCTCACCTTTCACAGTGAAACTTGCGGGCCGCATAACAACCTCTATTTAACTCTATATATCTGCTAGATATTACCATTACACAATGAGTACAGCCCTTCCCTGCTCATTTTGCCAGGACACAGTTAAAAGTACAATTCAGAAGGTAGGGTGAGATGGAGCAAACAGGCAAACCTTGGCTATAACCAGTTTCAAAACATAGCGTATCAATGAACCACAAGGCAAGAATCACAAGGCAAACAGCGCATATAAAGCACTCCGTACAGAAACTTTTCTCTCCATTTGCCTCCCTGAACTGCCTATTATTCAGAAGAAATATGCCTACATTTTTATCCTACACCATCTCAGTAGAAAAAAATGTAAACAGCAGCAACTTCAGAAGTTGCTTCTGGAGGTGATCAATCTATGCAGCAAAGAGACAAGCTCCTGCAGTCTTTGCAACAAAATTAAATCTCTGCCAGACAACCAAGTCTTAGGTTTGTACTTGCAAAGCAGAGACCAAAACAACTCCATATGTTGATGTAGTGCAGAAACATCCAGCTAGAAACCAAATTGAAAGATTGGGCTTGCAGACAGAGTGAGAAAGTGTTAATCTGATCTTCAGTCTTCTGATGAACACAGTGAATTGAGTTGAAGAGGGCACCAGGCAAGTCCATTACCGCTGATATGACCAGGTGCAGGGAGGTTAACTTTGTTAAAATACAAACACCCACTCATTCCAAACTTCATAGCTGAAAACCCCGAACTGTGTAGCATTCCTCTGCTGTGCACAAGCAGCTATCTGCAGTAGGGCCAAGCAGCAATGGAGCTGTCTGTGTTTTAAAGACACCAATAATAGTTTTTATTACCAAAACTAATGAAAGCCCTGAACGAAGCAATAATCTCATCTTAGGTATCTGTCAGAGTTAGTCCCAGGAGAAGCACTGGAAGATGGAGGATTTTGATGTCCTCCTATAGGATACTCTGCATACACACAACCTCCCTGCTGTTCCTTTCGTGGTAGCAATAGATCTCCCGCTGTTTGACTAGAGAACTCCTTCCAGACTCCTTTCTGAAGAAAGGCAATGACATGATCTCTGCTTTTACCACTGCCACGTCTGCTCTGCTTCTCATTAATTTCGTCTAGTACCACTCTCTCACACTTGCATTTCAATTTGCAACAGCATTAACGAGGGGCTGCCTGAGCTCTTGTGCTATCTTTAAACATATCAAACACTGCACATTTAAATTTCTGGTCTTCTGCATCTTTACTTTGAACTTTTCTTCAATGCATTACTATGTAAAGGGCCAGGTCAGTAATCTGCGGATATTCTGGGTAAAGCAGCCCAGTGAACGTTGCACAAGCAGCTTAACTATAGTTTATCAAGCATTTGGAATTTTATTTTCCAAATTTATTTTTAACCTTCAGGATTATATTATCCAATCTCTGGAACTTCCTGGATGACTAACGTATTTCGTATTCCAAAGATGCTGTCATGCTGCTGCTCTCTGCTGTTTTACATCCACACACAGCCCACCCTCACTTCCAGGGTTTTGCGGGGAGCAGGAAAGGTGGAGAGAGATGATATTGCACAACTGTGATCTATCTTCACAATTACGTAGCAGCCCTGACACCCTGAAAGAACATATTCCAGATCTTTGGCCAGATGGATGTAAGCTGTGACATGATGCCTCCAAAAACAAATAAACAAACAAAAAACCCAACAAAACAATAACAACAAAAAAAACACACAAGATTTTCAGGGCTCCTTAGGTGGTACTATAATGTCCATCTCCCTGAATTTACATTGTTGCTGTGGCAAGGTTTGTCGGAATTAAAGGGGCTGTTCTGAAGGCTATGAGGATTTGCTGGCTCAAGCTTAATGTTAAGAAGGAGAGGGAGTGCAACATGCAGATGCTGACAATTCATATACTTTGATGAAATCATTCATGGCTTGTAATCATGGTGGCACTTTTGTAACATCCATCACTCAGTTCTACAAACTTAATTCCTTTGACAAGTTTTCTGATAGCGTACACACTTTGCCAGTAATACTCTGGCAGCGTAGCTCAGGACAGCACACCAGCACAATACTCATCAGATGCTTCACAGACCTAGGAAATCAGTTTCCAATCCTGGTCTACACTGCATCCTATTTTCAAATAATATCATACCATTTCTTTCTCCATCAGGAAAGACTTACAATTCGCTTCATCTACATAATGAATGAAGATGACCTGAACTGTTAGTGACAGCACAGAAAGGTCAAAATCCATCACACCTCCCCCCGCATCAAAACCCTGGCAGAGTCACTTGCAGCATGTGCCAACAGCTTGATTCACGTGGGCAATAAAACACAAGGTAGCTCTCATCTAATAGACACAAACATTAGCACAGGATAATGTTTGCTTGTGTTTTTCCTACCTACCAGAGTTATGCCCAATTTTACATTAAAAGCCTGCAAACAGGGACAACCAGGAGAAAGGTGGGAAACAGTAGCACTGAATTCAACATCTGCGAGGGTAGACCATGTTTGTCTAAGTTTATTTGTTGTACTAAAGTCTTTAAGAGCCAAAACACAACATGTCAATTGCGATGCATATTTGGAGGGACAGCAATAAGGAGATGGGAAACTCCTTCCTCTGTAACTTGGAAGATGTTTCCTTTTCCATCAATTGCTACAGTTGGCTCCCAAACCGTGGAGAATCCAGTACCCTCACCTTCATGCTGCTACAGCCGCTTCAGTTCAGTCTGCACTGCCCAGTGCCAGTCTGTCCCCAACCCACTGCACAGCAGAACCCACCCAAACCTTTCCTAAATACAGAGAAAAGGATTTTCCAGATATAATACATAAATACTTACATGGTGACTATCACTCCTCCTTTTTTCTCATTGATTGAGAAATGTTGCATTAAGAATCAGAGAAGATACCTAGAGCCCAAAGGGCAAAATAGTTTTCAAGTATGTCCAATGCTGATGTTTAACTAAATCCCCACATCCCTTTTATAGCTCATATTTATAAATACATATTCCAGAAAATAGGGCATGTTAATTTTGCAAAGAACAGAAAAGGAGTCATCAGCCTGGAACAAGAGAGCATGTCTGTACACAAAGGGGAGCATTATGAAAGTTCAGATGTTTGGGGAAAAAAACTAAGCTAAATTTAGAGTGTCTACATTTTTCTTGTTTTAATAAAAGTAAAAAAAAAAAAAAAAAAAGGAGCTGCTGGGGCCTAACAATTAGACAACGACCAAATTTTTCATTTCCACTTCAATGCTCCCAAAGTACCCTCCTCCTTCCACAAAACCACAAGTTTAATGACTGCCTCAGTCTCAGAGCAAAAAACAACCCACCTCCAAATGCATCATTTCCCAGTTGCACACTGGCAATCTTGCACTTTTAATCAAAGCCTGTCATTGGAAGACAATTACACTTTTCTCCTTCCCCCACAAAAGAAAAAAAAAAAAATGCAAACTCAATAGACCTACCTATGGCGGATGACACAAAAAACCTTTTCTTCCTGGTAGTGATAATTAAATTCTATAGCTCATTGTTTCAGATAAGCACTTGTAGTTGTATGGGAGAGATAAAAAGAATTTTTTCTTTTAAGATGCTCTAATGAAAACAGCAACAGGTTAAGAAAGGGTAGTTCACAGCCTTCCCTCAGCAGCATAGCAAGAAATTAAGAGGTAAGATGTTGGCACAAATTCACATGTAGTTTACTAAAACTGGATAGTTATGGTTTCCAAATCATTACACAGTATGAGTGACACATGAAAGAAAAGGTTTTAGCTGCATTTTTATGATTTAATCTCAAACGAAGGAGTTTGAAACAGGTCTGTACAACTGACAGAAAAATTTTTTTTTGAGCCAGCTGGGCTATTGCTTCCCAGCAACATAGTATGAGTATGCAAATGACCAAAATTATTGGAACAATCTTGTGACAAGAATACAGGTAAGTCTGAGCTCCCGGAGAGGTATCGGGACACAAGGTGAAAGATAAAGGAGGTGGTTCCCGTTGCTTCCTTCTCTGGCTAGCTCTGGTCACAAAGCATGGAGCAGCCTGACTGCCATACGCACACCAGGAACGGAGCTCTGTAAGCACGCTTCTGCAGATAGGTGCAGGCAGCCCCACATTTTCCTCCCCTAGCCACATGGGCTGGAAATGTACTAATTTCACACAGACACTGTAACAGCAGTGCTTGGTGCGTGGTGCTGTGGTTAAGCCATGCCGCAGAGACAAATATATTAGACTCCTTTGCTGATGTGACTTCAGGACCAACTTTGATCTCAGAGTACTGGGAAAAGCAGATTGTTTCTGCCTACCACAGGGAACAAGGACAAGGAACCCCATGTCCAGAGAAGCCCACAGCACAAAAGACCAGCTGGGACAGATTGTGTTTGGATGCATGGGACGGCACTGGAAACTTGGAAAGGAGGTACTATTGACACACAGCATTGTACATGTCTTAACTCCAGCAGAAGGAAAAATTCAAAACAAAACATTGTCTGCCCTCTTTGCTTACAGAAACCTTCCTTAATAGGCCCTGCAATTCAGCCCTTGTGAAATGCTAATGCCCTTTACAGGACCCTACCCGTGGCTCAACATTTAGTCAGTAGGACTCATAGAAAAATGTAGTCTCTTGTGAGACTAACTGGTTCTTCCGACGTAACACTAATGCAGTTAAATGTCCTTCCCTCTTCATGTAACACTCCTCTTAATAATAAAGAAGTAAAATCTAGTCATTAAAAACTTTTTTTTTTTTTTTTAAAGTTGATCATGTCAGGTTTTGACAGAAAATTCAAAATAAGGACTGGATACTACAAGGTTTCCAAATTACTGGAGCAGGTGCCTAATCAGAAAAATAAAGAAACTACCTAAACTGCTATAAATCACCATTCAGGGTGACAAATCAGACTCAGAGCAAAAAGATCATATTTGTCCAGATCTCTGGACAAGAATTCTACCCCAATGAGTAGACCGGTCTATTCTAACTGAAGCACACTGATACAAGCTGGAACTACAAAGCAGGGTTTATTTCTTTAATTAAATAAAATTACTTGAAATCAGAGATTTCTTGCTGCTATTACACAACAGGCGTAAAGCCAGCACCTCATCTCCCAAATTAAATTTCCTATTACAGCTATTAGAAGCATTCTACAGTCAAACAAGTTTAAGAAACTTTGACTGCTTTAGATAGCTGGGAAATTACCTGCATCCAAAATGCCTTGTGCCAGGATTGCTCCAAACTTTGCCATAACATCATCATGCTTATCATTGATCACTTTGGAATAGAGCTGTCTGAACTGGCTGACCTGGATGAGGAGAAAAAAAAAAAAGAGAGAGAGATTATAAAACTGACTGCATGAGTCAAATATTCTGTATTTATGGGAAGCATCCTGGATTTCTGCATCCTAGGAGAACATTCAATTTTTCAGTGGTTCTAATCATGGCTGACAAAAGTCTAACAATTAATTACACAGGTTTTCCCCACTTGAATATACCTATATAGTGATTTTAAAATAGTCATGATGGAGGTGCATTTCCAAACCACATCTTGCAGGCCTTACAGGAATAGCCTGAGAATCTCTGGAGTATCAACGGAATAACAGACCAACCGATGAGTTTGTGGCAACAATTACTATATGTTCTTAGGTGCGTGACACTGCACTTTATTAAATTTCCTCCAATTCCTACTGCTGAAAACCTCAAACCTATTCTGTTTTTCCTGTACAATATTTCTGCTGTATTGATAATGCCCTATGGTGCATCATCAACAGAGTTTGCCACTGCACTCGTACCTTTTAAGTCAAAATCATTAATGAAAATATTTAATAATGTAATAGTTTATGCCATGGTACATTTACCACAATGCTTTAAGTGTGCATTAATAAGGAAAATTGCTAAACCTTTGCTTATATTATCGTCATTGCTTTCAACACCTTCATCTTTCACTGATTCACTAAGAGTTGAAGAGACAAAACAGTACCACATCCAGGAATATCTAAGGCTTTATCAAAAATTAATAGCTTATCTTTCAATATACACAGAGGAGCAACAATACAGTTCAAAGTGATTTTTGTAGCTGAAAGAGCTGACCAGGAAATCCCAATCTGCAATCCAGTCAAAACCTGGGAAGCTGCATCCAATCCGCAGCATGTCTGGAAGAATCTTTTGTACCCCTTCCCTAAACTAATTTTGACCCAGATACCTACGTGACATTTTGTTTTCGTACTAAGCCTTCACTTCACACGCTCAAAAGCAAAAGAGGCCTTTTCAAAAAGGCTCCTTCCAAGATATCTTGAACAAGCTTCTCCCCACCCATTTTACTGTTGGTATCCCAAGTCCTTTTCCCACAGCTACAGCCAGACAAGAGGACAAACTTCTACCTCAAGGTGCCAGCCAGCCATCAGAGAGAGAGAAGTTCCTGGCGTCTCAGACTCAGTTTAAGTTTCCAAGTAATACCCTACAATCCCCTAGCCACTTTTCACATCCTAAGAGCAGGCTCCTCTCCAGAGGAACCAGTGATCTTTGCTCAGTGATAAGTGTCTGAAGAAAGGTCCTACATTTCAGTTGTGAAACACGCTTAGTGTCTGCTGTAGTCAAAGAGGCCAGGCTTCAACACCACTGCTAAGACTGTTCTCCCATACAGCCTCTGATGTTGTCAGCGCCTGGCTGTACCAACAAATGAGGCTTAAGCACTGAGTACAAAACCCAGGGAGTCCTTCTGGCTACTAACCCTGTACGTGCAGAACACCACAAGCCCCAGAGCTGCGCTGCTACAGTCAGTTCCCACCCACCAGACAGCATCTGATGAATGGAAATGCTCGGGCCCCTTGCTGCAAGGAGCTGCCTAGACCCCAGCGGGATGGGCTTTGCACAAACCCAGAATCACACAAGCACTGGAGTTGTGAAGACTTCTCAGCAGAACACGAGATAAGATTCCCCAGTAAAAGCAGACCAGAGACGTGAGATGATCCTGCAGCCAAGGTAATGCTAGCAGTAATTTTCATCACATTTCACATCTGAATTCTTGACCAGAAGCAGTAAGTTGAGAAGCTACCTTTGAGAGATTATGCCAAATATCTGGGATGGAAGAAGACAGATTGCCTCTCCAAACCCACGAGCACTGTACACTAGAGTCACACCACCATTTGACAGCCCTACACACTTAGTGCACTTCATAAAGATTGCATGCTTTCTGCAGACTGGTTTTCAATAGACATTAATTCATCATGCTGTTTAAAACACAGGAGCCCTAAAGGAAAAGCCACACTCTAGTCAAGAGTCTCCTTTGCTCCTTCAGCAGCTAACCCAGCTGTACTATTTGCCACCTCAACATCTTGGCACTGGTAACATCTAATCTGATGAGATTTAAACCAGTCTCGGGCTCACACGAAGGACACGAACATTCATATGAGTAAGCCACGACCTGCTGAACACCAACTGTAATAAAATTACTTCATTTCACACAAATGGACAGTCTCATAACTACGAAGCACCCGATCAACCAGCCACCTTTAAAGAAGAGCCGCAAAGCTGAACAGAACAACAGTTCTCCAGTAGAGCAGATGGCATTTATTAAAATCGACAGGAAAAATGGCAGCTATTTCCACTATTCAGTCTAAGTAAGTCTAACAATCTGCGTGTTAATATCAGTTCTCTATTCACCACTTCTCCTTTGCATTAAGAAGGTGTTCGTTACTAGGTGTGGTCAGGTCACCAAATGGAGGTGACTTAAATTTCCTTGCATTTATGAGTGCTAAGGAAAAGGAGTACTATACATTTTCAGGGCAGCCACACATACAGATGGGTAGCAGGGTGACACTGCACACAATACAGGGATTCTGGATATATGGAAGAAACTCTGCTACCGCTTCACTCCATTTATGCTTTTTCACGCTCTCCTGATTTTTATTTATAACAGCTTACACTGAGGTTTACACATTTAATATAAATAGTTTGTTTCTTATGCCTGACCTCTTGTACACTGGAAAAATACCTCAGTTTGTACTCACGGTGTTATTTTCCCTCACTATTCATACAGCTTCTGAGGCAGAACGTGTCCTACCACCTGTCTCCTTCTGCAGCCACACTGATCTCCAGCAACCTGAAGCAGGGCCTCATGCAGTATCATGGGCAACCATATGCAGGCTAGTTAAACCAAAGCCTTCAGGTACTACTTGGGATGGGCACAGAAGCAACACGTAAAACTACTTTGTCTGGTTTTGCTGAACAGTAAAATTCTAGTGCCTCTGTTTAGAGCACATCATTCCTGTAACTCTGGGCTTAGCTTCTGGGCTTGGAATATTTATTAAAACAGATGGATGTTACAAAGCTCTCAAAAACCATTCATTTGGTGGACTGTAATCTGGAATTTACACAGTAATCAAATCTTCAGAGAACAAAACCCTGGGTGAAGCGAGAAGACATTCAGTAGGTCTGCTAATGTTCACACTGGCATCTGAAGTCTGTCAGAGAAGCACCTTGAAGCACAGAGCAGAAACACCTTGCTTGGGAAACGCGAGCCAGTGCCAGCAGCAGAAGTCATTCACTTCCCCCAGTCATGGCCAGCAGTCTCTGTGAGCATCCTTTCCCTACTACAGCTTCCACAGCTCCTACTCACATACACGAATCCAGAGCAGATGAACAAAACACACCGGCACCAGTCCCACCAGGAACCCACCAGCTGTGGTACTGGGACACCTACAACTGCAAGGGACAAAGTGACAGAAACCTGGCGGCTAGACCTGAGTGGATCAATTGCTACCTCTCCAGGTGACGCAGACAGGTTACAGTGGGGAACTGGTGGACAGCAGGCTGTCATGAATAAATGTCAAACAGTTAGAATAAGAAATAGTCCTTACACCCTCTATTTATTAAAATATAAAATATGTAGTGCCATAGCAAGAGTTCTGCTTTTGGATAAATTCTGTATACCTCTGGATCACGAGCTGTGGATCGCTGCCAACCCTGAAAAATGTGTTAAGATAACATGTTCCTTTTGAAGTTTTACTTTAACATCAGTGGAAGCAGAAATGTTTTATGAAAGGGTAGGAGACTACCCAGCCTGGCCTCAGGCACCAGGCAAACCTAGATCGAAGAACTGACTCAGCACTTGAACGCACATTAGGCCTACATGCTTTTTCAGGCTGTTCCTATAAAGCAAATACTTCACAGCACTGGGCATTTTTAACTAGAACGGCTCCCAGCTGTAAAACCTTCCTTGAAGTTGGGGAAAGCCTCCTTTGGCAGATCTAGCTGTAGCAGTTCAGGAAGGTACTGTCCTCACACAGCCACTGCTCCAGCCCTTTGGAGAAAGCAAAATAGATACAGTCAAAAACTCAGTTCCACCTTTGCTGTTGCGGCAGCCACCTCCTACAGAAGGGATCAAGATGTCAACAGACAGTTTCTTAAGCTGTTGAAGCAAAACCTGCCAGAGTTTGTCTAGTAAAGCCCTTTAATCTGCTGTTGTTTTTCCTTCAAATCACAACAATGAGCACATCCCCAATTACTGAATAGGTTTGTTTAATATGCTGTGAAATCCACAAGCTCCGTTTCTCCCTTGAAATCTTCAAGCACTTTTAAAACTTTTGGAAATGTTATCAAGAAATTTATTTGGGCAACTTCCAGGAGGAACACTAAAACATAGGCAGTGACTCATTTCATCTTTCCTAACAATACACACACACCATTCTGATAATTAATGCTGGCCAAAACTACATGCCGCTGATTTCAAATGAAGCCAAATGTGCAGCCTTGGAAACAGAGAGGAAAACACAGGCTTTAAGACATGAGAACGATACAGCACCATTTCCTACCACAAGCCCAAGGGGCTCGTATTATTTATCATTTAATAAGTTGTTTACCACTTCTCCCTCTACCAGTCAACATCATGCATGCAAAGCCTGTGAGATTGTCAAGAATAAGGCCTCTGTTTATTAACAGCTAACCACAGGAAACAGTGACAGTCGATGTGTGTGATGCTTATTGCAAACGCAAATTCTTAAGAACGAGATTATTTAGGAATCTGTTTCTAATAAAACAAGATTTAAACTGCCTGTGTGCTTTTTCTATCCATCTTCAAAAGTGGAAGCTATTCTACATATGATTGCTCTCTCCAAACTATGTAAGAGCATACAGTATGTGGAAGCATCTAATAGTAACAGGCTTACATGAAGGAAAGTTAAGGTGCTACCAGAATACTGCAAAAACCATTCTTGCATCCTAGCAAGACTTAGCATTTCATTTAAAAGAAGAAGAAGAAGAAAAAGAAATATCAGGTCCTGGCTTCCTCACACCATCTTAAAGATAATAGTCCAAGAAGATCGAAGGAGAAGGGAAGAAAATCCTTAAACTTGCTTATTGTCTTCTCAATCTGTAAAGATAATTACCCTAATGCAAAAACAGCAAAAGTAAATCCAATTCTAGATGTTAAGACATGTAGCATGTCTCTCAAATTGCTGTCTTAGTTGCCTTGCTGCTCACAAATACATAACAAAGTTGTCATTGATTTCTGTTACAATGATCTCATCATATCTATAATTTAGGATTCCACTTCACAAAATAAACTTGTTGCTGCTCTACATCCTGCACTAATATGGTTGTTAAATGTATAAACAGAGGGCAGGAAAAAACACACCGGCTGGTCACAGAGGAATCAGAGTTTCAACTTCAAAGAGACCAAGTCAGTTTTATACAACAGTTGCTACACTTTTTGGCACTTTAGCAACTTGCAAGTTCAAGGGACCTCCATATAATGACAATTCTTCATTTATTAAATACATCACTCACTTAAACCGTATTTGTTTAAATCCAAAGTGAGCACAACAAAGACGAAGACAAATACAAAGAAAAGAGGAAAGCAAAGGTGATTCAAAGGTATATACCCACATTATCTCACAACAAAAGCTATTTATTTTAAATCTAAATACCTTATTAAATCTCTACTTATCACTGGCATTTCAGCATTGCAACAGCTTTCAAAACTGAAGTGATATTTTTTGTTTTTGAAAATCTAAAGTTGTCTTTTTCCAATACTTGTAAATACTTTTTTTTTTTAAAAAAACATAAGTACAATAATGCAAAAATACAAATGTCTNCCTGTATCAATGCAGAAGCAATAAATGCACTTTGCAATTACAATCCCAACCAGTACCAAGGCAGGACTGCTGATATTTGTAGAACCACTAATGGTTCTGCACTAGATTCTAAGGAAAAACAGCGGGAAACCAACGCATTTCCATGAGCATATATGGTAGCTTATTTCTTGTGCTCAATGTGAACAGAAAAGCAAGAACAGCATGTTACTAGAACAGTTTGAGAAACAGATTACTGTCACTTCCCATGCACCAGATTCCAATGTGAAGGGAGGGAAGGAAGGAAGGAAGGGAAGGAAGGAAGGAAGGGAGGGAAGGAAATGAGTTTGTCCCACAAAGTTGTTTGTATTGTGGCTCAAAGAATTATAAAAACTGAGGTAAAATTTCATGACCTAGTCTCCTCCTGTATCTCTTCCTAAGTCTCAAATCATGCATTTATAGAAAACAGATGAATAAGAGGCCAGATAAGTTTTCTAGTGTGTTCTATCATTTATGTTTTAGTGTCATTTGTATTTAACTGTTTTGTTGTTGTTGTTGTTTTTTCTAACCTGGTTTTGGAAACCTTCAAAGGTACTTTATTCCANAAGAGAAAATGCTTAAAACTGAATTTATGTAAAATCTCTTGGAAAGTCGGATAAAGCAGGGCAACTACTCTATTTGCTACTATCGCCATCCCAAACTATCACCAGAGAATTTAAAGTCCTTCTAACCCAAAGCACACAGCTCACAAGAAGCCTACAGAAAATGCAAAAAACAGACAACACAACTGAAAAGTAACGACAGGAAGCTAGTCAGACTATATGCCACAATCTTTATAAAATCACTCTCTCTTGCATGCAAAGCATCTCAAAGTATTTAGAAGTGGTGATACAATGATATGAAGTGCGTTGAAATGTAAAGTTTAGCTTCTTGGTAATCCCATGAAGACCACGAACACAGCTTGTGGGACATAAACCCAACATGCTCCTCTTACTAGCAACTTATCTAGCAATCCAAATACTCACATACATCAGGTTAAACACTTGGTATACAACACATCATCATGCAATTTAGGAATCCAATCAGATTAAAATATGTCACTGTAATCCAAAAATGGCTAGTTATCTGAACTCCACCCTTTCGCATGAGAATAATTTTTCTTTAGACTGGCAGAGAGCTCCAAAAATGTTTCCCATGAAAATGGGAATAATAAATAACTTAACTGGCAGCATATTCCTCACAATATTCCTTTTACTTTTGAGCAAAAAACTATTGCTAACTTTTGGCGAGCCTTTTTCCTTCAAAAGAAGTAAAATTGATATATTCTGTGTTGAGTTCCTGAATTATCAAATTATTTCAGGGATTCCTTACTAGTTTATAATCCATGGGGCTTTTGTTTGTTTTTGTGTTTTTAATATCTGCAATACTTCTACGACTAGGTAATGAATTGCCTTCTTTATCTATACTGTGTAACACCACTCAAATGCTGGCTCATAAACAGGGCCTTACCATAAAGCTTTTTCAGTTCCTCTCCCCATTTTTAAACAAGCTAGTGAATCCCAATCTGTACATCTCATCCTGTATTTGCTAGCCAACTATTTTAATAACCCATTTAGCAAGGCTACATATTACACGCACCTCTGAAGTTAAGGTTAGCAGGACTCTTTGGGGAAAAAGATCTTACTTATTACACTCCTAAAATGACCTGTATTTTTGCTAGCCGTTTCTGTCTGCACTTTTCTTTAGGACACAGACTCTTTCACCAATCATCTCATAAGGACTGAAAACCCAATAGACAGACTCAGCAAGTCTCACAACAGTCTTGGATGTCTGACTTGTTCAGACCAGTCTGCAATTCCCATCCCAACAGGATTAGGGTGCTTTGCAAACTAAAATGAATTTATTATCAATGTTCTTTCACAGAAGAAAGTATCACCCTTATTTCTTCCAGGTGGGAAACTAAGGCACAGGACAGCTGTACAATTTGCCCAACGTTACACAGGAACGCAGAAGAATGATTAAGCTTGATCTAAGGGAACTGGGGTGGTTTAGTCTGGAGAAGAGGAGGCTGAGGGAAGACTTCATCACTCTCTACAACTACCTGAAAGGAGGTTGCAGTGAGGAGGGTGTCGGTCTCTTTTCTCAGTTGACAAGTGACAGGACATAAGGAGATGGCCTCAAGTTTCACCAGGAGGTTTAGATTGGCTATCAGGAAGAATTTCTTCACAGAAAGGCTGATTAGGCATTGGAATGGGCTGCCCAGAGAAGCAGTGGAGTTGCCATCCCTGGAGCTATTCAAGAAAAGTGTGGGTGTAGCGCTCAGGGATGTGGTTTAGTGGTGGACCTGGTAGATAGGTGGATGGTTGGACATGATCTTAAGGGCTGTTTTCCAACCTAAATGATTCTATGATTCCTATACTCACGGCTGGCATTACAACCACTAGATCAAGGAAGAAATGATAAAAACAAAAAAGCGGTTTCTTTCCAAAGAAAGAACCACTTAGCTTCACGTTACAGACACTTCGTATCTTGGAAGATGAGGGGACTAACAGATATCTAGTGTTCTCCACTGTTTTATCCAGTTGAACTACAATTCTGATAATGTAAGTAATAGTACTGCTAGATTCTGTTCAGTGAAAATGGCCCTTTTTTTCTCTTTTTTTTTGAATAATTTAAAGGAACAAACTGTCTGCTAGCAAATCCTCATGTTCTGTGGCTTGGAAATACCTGAACACCTGTATTTGTAAATTTTCTTTGCTGACTTTCTCAAGTAAAATTTTCCACTGGAAGAAGTTTTTTCCCCCCTTTTCTCCCCATCCAAATGCAGTAATAAAGTGGCTGCTTCTATCATTTCCAAAATGACATCGATAAAAGCAACCCATATAAGACAGATGAATAGCAAAGTACCAGCTACAGCTCCTTCTCAGCACTCACCAGAGCAGATGAAATGTGAAACCTCAGAGCTTCTATTAATGCAGACTTTTAGTCTGTACAAATGTTTGCATATTATCATCTGTCATATATTCACAAGGCAATCTATTTTTAAAAGCTAAACAAAGCACATGCAATCCTTTTTGCCTTCCGAGCAGGAAGAAAAACTCCATTAAAAAAAATTTATTTGCTATAAAGCAACTGAGACAGTTCTGACAGCAGAAATTGTTTCACCTGGAAAGCATTAGTTCAGCTACAAAAGAAGCATAGTTATAACATCACTACCCTGGATGGTGACCACATCCAAAACCAAGTTTAATATCACAAGAAACAACTTCTTTACTAAACAATGATGCTTACATAAATCACAACTATACAGGCCTCAATACATTTTAGTGGAAGCCAGTCACTTTGTATCATTGCAAAACTGTTTTAGACCTTTTAAGAAAGAGTATGTACTCATGTAACACCTAAAGCTAAAATGCTGTCATCTACCAAGCATGTTTCTATCAGCATGCATCACTCCCCCATTCAAAAGTGCATGCTCTCATCCACGCAGGAGCTTCTTGCTACGCATTCAGCTCTTGCTCTTTAAGGTACATACTCTCTTCTTGCCAATGCTTACGACTTGCCATTGCACTAATGACTTGGCATCCAAGACCATTTTTCCCCACCTAGCAAGCTGGTATGTAAGGTATGCCACTATTACCTTTGGGCAGGTAATCTCAGTCTGTTGGATCATGATAAGGGCAGATGCAATCAGAGCTCCTTGACGTACATAGTTCACAGGATCGTTTGTCATTGGCTCAAGCAAATTAATTGCTTCCTAAAAAAAAGAAGCATCACAAAGTTAATACTATTGTTTTTAGTATTCCAGGATCCAGTGCTCTAATCCAAGGCTAGCAGATTGGTGCTGTCACATAGATGTTTAAAAATACTTTGCGTGTTCTTGCTAAATGAAGCAGAAATCTGTATAGCTGGGGTTTTTCATCTAAAAATTGGGAAGAAAAAAAAAAACAGTGATGGATGAAACAAGATCTACCTGCAGAAATAAGACAACAGATCAACAACTATTGTTATAAACAAATGCATTCAGCACATTAGTGTTACTGACAATGGCATGTCTTAAATACTATTCATAAATTATGCTTATACTTTCTTTGCCATTCTTCCCAACAAAATAGATCAGTGTTACCTTCATTTTCCACTTAGGAACAAATGATCCAAAGATATCAAACAACATGTCAGAGGTTATAAAACGAGACAGTAGAGTAATCCAGGTCCCAAATTCTTGACCTTACACTTTACTGTTAGAACCTATAACATTCAGCATCACGTGAAAGCACTCATCTAACCCCACATCAAGTGGGGCTGCTGATAAGCACTTACACAGTAAATCTAGGCTTTGAAAACATTTTAAAACACTGAACTTGGAGAAGCAAGAGAGTAACTGCCCAGCTAAGCACAACAGGAACATGATCCATAATGGATCTACCAATAAGCATTCATTTCAATGCAGGCATTGAATATAGATCACGAAAAGCTATAAAGAGTCTATTTGTAATATATGCTGCTTAGATATACCCAGGACCAACATGTGCAATTTGCAGGCTGCAGACTAAATCATCTCTTTAGGCACATTTTTATTCTCTATTTACAGTTCTGCCACTTTGCAAGCCATGACTTAAACATACAAAGAATTATTACAGACTCAAATTCATTTCTGACCGTTCAAGGTCTTCACTGCACATTACACAAGATATCCAAGCTCATCTAAACACACTGCTGCCAAAATGAGATCCCTCTCTTTCCTCAATGTCCCTTCAGCTGCACTGTCCCTCCCCTTTCCCTCTGCTAGCTGCAGCCCTCATCTCACCTCTCAGTGAGCTTTTCCAGCTTGATTATTGAACAGAGAACTGTTCACTTTTTTGTGTTGTTGTCTGGGTCAGTTTTCTGTGTGTCTGCATCAACTCGCTGGGGAGCTGGACATAAGACAGAGGAAAAGGTGGCAAGAGGCTCCAAGACTACCCATGTCAACAACAGCAAGTTGTCAGTGGGCTCAGCCAGCCTTCACCAACCACACTCTTCAGACCTACATGGAATAAACCTTAGATAACAGTTTGTACAGCCATGGGCCGCACAGATAAATTTGGTCTGGGGCAACACAGGGGCTGTCTAAAAACACTCCAAAACAGCACGTGAAGCAAGCTGTTAGATGCTTTTTGGAACAGGACAGAACAGTTTGACACCCACCCTAAGACGCTCAAAGAGCTCTTTTAATCTGTTACGTGATCTGATCACATAAGTCAGACAGAATCTCTTGGCAGTCTCTTGTACTGAGCTTTCTCCTGTCCGCACAAACTGAGGACATGAGCAAATGCAAGTGAATGCATGAGTGTCCCAGCACAGACCTCTCAGTGTACTTCTGTCAGGGTGAGGCTTTTACAAACAAGTTGATTTTATACAAAAGAGAAAAACTTCTACGATAACACCGTGCCCTCACTTAGACTGCTTTTTGCCACATGAGCTATCTCGAAGGCTGTGCTGCTCCGCCAGAAAGTATCATGGGTGCCTCATTCTTTGACATGCATTCAACTCTGTATACGGAACATCCACCATGACAAAAAACCTTCCAATCTCCAAAGTCAAATATATTTGGGCTTTCAAAACCTACTAATACAAGCTTCAGAAGATATGTCTGCGTATAATCAGATGGTCTAGATCTTTATCTGTAAGTATCTGGAAATAAAACAGACTTCTTTGTGCAACTAAAAGCATCTCCACTTAAATCTACTTGTTAGATGCAGCTGGTTAAAAATAATTAGCTCCTTGATTTCAGCTTCCACTTGAGAATAAAGCAACCTGGATAAAAATAGTATTTCAAGTTTGCTTTCAAGTCTGCATGCTTTAGATACTAAAGACAGTAGGCAGTGCATGTCAGCATTCTGCGCATTTTGCAACACAAGCGACATGCTGAAGAGTATCGTGTGCAAGAACCAAAGAACTAATGTTTAATACTAGCTAAGGAAGGGATGATACAGATAAATGAGAGACTTATCAAAGACTTGGAAGTATGAAATATTACTTTCACATGGACAATGTGTGCACCTATTTCAAAACTGTGATTTAGTACTAGTACAGATTGTATACATGCGTGGATAAAGTGAGGACGCTTAACCCAGAGTTTACTTGCTGCTTGTCGCACTGAGCACTCACATCCCACAGAAGTGGGAATCCTTCTACTCTAGAAGCCCACAGCCACCCATCTGTGAGAGTTATCTTTCACTGATACTTATAAAGGGAGAGTAAAATTTACTGGCTGTGAATTATACACATGAAAAAACAGTAAATTTCATTGTACTTCACTCTAAATGGATCCTCCACGAATTATGTACCACAGAAAAGAAGAAAGGAACTGGGAGTTATGCAAAGTACTTGCTGTTTTCCTGTCGCTGGCATCCCCCATCCTCCTCCAAAGTGATGTGTACAAGTTCAACCCCAAGGGCAAAGAAGTAATAATTCTGGAGTACTGAACATGCATTTAATATTGAGTGGCAAATGACATTAAGAAAACTAAGAAAAGTTTTGGAGACAAAATTCCAACAATGAGGCAATAATGTATAAAAACATTCTTCTACTTTATCAGCTCTGTACAAGCAGGAAAAGAGTCTCTATGCCCAGGACAGTTAAAGAATTTAAAGAAGTACTGCTCTCCTCCAGCTGGCTAGGAAAGTGCATGTGCAAGAAATCTGATATCTGCGTATGATGTTTCTGCACAAATGTCTCAGGAAGGAGAGTGCAGAAAGAGTGGATGGCTTCTGGTCCTCACCTTGTTTCCAGTGCCCGCACAGCAGATACCCAAAGCCATGGCAGCCCCGTAACGTACGTGAGGATTGTAGCTCTCTGACAGCAAAGAAACCACACTTGGACACTGCTCAGGAGTCCTAAAAAAGAGACAAAAGAGAATGTTATTTATTATTACTGTTCTTCAAAATTTGGAGACTTCACACTGTTCATACTGGAAAACTTAAATTGTCCTTCCACACAGTATTTTTTGCATTTCTCAGAATGTAACTGGAGGAGTGAAACAGGTGAACTCAGAAAAGAATCGGCAAGAGTGCACAAATGAATATACTTCCCCGTCCCAGCAGATATGACACACTGTTCCCACTATTCAAATCTTCCTTTTTAGTGTATATTTTTACATACACATTAAAAGGTAACCCAGCAGAATGACGTATATATTGAGACTGAGGTCTTTATCTCTAGAAATCATACTGTTGTGACTGAATTTCTACTAGCAGGTGTATGCTCCGTGGAGACATGCAGTACTAAATCTCCCATCAGCAGATATGAAACCCACCTCCAGTATTCAATCAACCTTCAAGGTTGGTGGGTTCCAAAATGCCTTTTGCAACAACTTCTGCTGACTCCTGCTCACCCCCACCTACTGTTCTCAATCAAGGCCTGAGAAAAAATGCTGATAAAACACACTTGCAACCTGTGTATCAGCAACATCTACTGTTGCCTCCTCACAATACCATGCTGTGATGTTGCTGTCTTAAGAGAACTGAAATGGGAGTATATGTCCTACCCCTCACCAGCTGAGAACCAGTGTCATGTTGGCCATTAATGCAACAGAACTTCTAGCCCACTGCTGGGAAAGATGAAAGAGAGCCCTTAATTTCCTACAGCAAGAAGCACACATTGCTAACGCAAAGAGTCTTGTGAATATCAAGTATTTCTGAAGTATTCTAAAGCTCATTTGCAGGTGTGGATATACTCATTTCCCTCCTGTCTTTGTAGTCATAATTATCACTCGGTTAATTTTGATGCCACACGAGCCACTTCATAATATTGTACGCTGCCGGTTTTAGCATTTCTGATGCAGCAAAGGCAAAAATGTTTTTAAAATGAGCCTTCTGAACTCACAGGCACTGCAAGCACATCCACCTCAGCTCAACTTTTAAACCTACCCAATCTCATGACACCACAAACACGAGAGCAATGCAAGAATGCAGTTGGCAAGTACATGCTCATGAAAGAGAAATATGGGAAACTATAAATTGCAACAAATTATGGCTGGTTTCAAAGCGTGTATCTTCCGGTTATCTACTCCATCTCACTGCCTTGCAGCCCAGACTAACTTTGTGGTTGTCACATTTGCAATCCTAAAACCAGTCTTGTAAGTCATTGACTATAAGCTGATTTTAGATCAAAATGTACAAATGAAAGCTAAGGTGTTCTTGGCTCTTAGCGTTCAGTTTTCAATTAGTTTGTGATACTGGCTCTTTTCTTCTTATCTTTGCTACACTGAAAAATGGAGGTTGGTGGCAATATAGCTCTGGTATAAAGGAACTCTCTATATATCATCACGTTGTATTATTAGGCATCTATCAAAGCACTCAACCAACTCAAGACATGGGAAAAACATTACAGAGTATGCTCCAGCATTGTTTTTGTTTAAATGCATACCTGAATCATTGAAAACAAGTAAAAGACACCCCAAGCAATAATATATTCTCCTTGTTCATTGTGACTGAGGACCCAAGACAAGCTCATATAACCACACACATACTTCAATTCTGCACTGCACAGATAATCAGCTAATTTCTACGCTAGCTATTATATCTTCCCATTTCAACACTTTTCCCATAGTCTCCTCTGATAACTAGTCCTAGGCTCCTGTTTACACTCCCCTCTTCTGCTCCTGTTGATCACAGACAAGAGCACCCACCCAAGCACCAGTCCTGCTTCACGCATTGCTGAAGGGTCCTGAAGGCACCCAGGTTTCACAGGCTACTCAGCCCATCCGCAGTCTATTTCTTTATGAGTTTTTCCGAAAACATGGCATGAGAAAACAAAACAAAAAACACACAGGAAGAGAGGAACATCTGGAAACTCTGCTGCCTCCAAGATGCAGCCATGACAAGGAACATCCAGAAATCAGGAAGAGGTGGGACACAAAACAACTCTGTCCCACAAGCAAGCAGCAGAAGCGAAGACTATAACCTAAATGGCATGTTAAAACTACCTGTCAGTCTGTTACTCAAATAATACCTTGAATGCTGACAATGTTTACTAAAAATGAGCTGATGTGGAGATTGGGAATCACAAGTTATATAATAAATGAGCCCAAGCATTCAGCTGCACAGAAGATTTCAGCTCTTGAACAAAGACTCTTAACACCTTTATGTTTGCTTAACTTCAGCAAATGTTGAACAGGCAGATTGCAAGCCAAAGAAGAGAAAAACATCTTCTGGCAAAGATGCGATTATGCACTTTGAAGCATCAATCATTAAATTCCTGCTTAGAAAGCTGGATTCTATAGAATCATTAACTTGGACAGATCTTTGTGTCTGCAGGGCCAGAAGTTCCACCATTGTTTTTATTATAAAATCAGGATTAATGCACGCCAATTTATTACAGAATTCTTAGTCAGATTTACTTCATTTGTGGCCATTATCTTGAATGCTTTTTTCTCAAATCTATCCATAAAACAGTCAAATATTCTAACACGTGGCCTTCTGTAAATCCACTTTGGGAGTTAAAATTATTTAAGGGATCCCACCACTTTCCTCAGTTATGCAGTCTTCTCAACCCTGCAGCCTTCAAGAAGTGCTTTCCCACTTATTAGAGAACTAGAAGGCAGAATCACAAGTGGGTAGAGGATGCTGAAGAGCCTTGTAAAAATGCTTATCAGAGGAACACGGCTTCAGTATACAAGAACACTGCTGGCTTCACTGTTTAAGCTGTAACATTTGTTTGCTCGCTCCATTGCTGAGATGCTTTACAAAGTCTTACATGCTGTTGCCAGAAGGTTAGCCAATATAAACCCCCAAACCACACTTAGTAAAATTCATAAAACTCTAAACAATTCTGTCAAGTGATCAAAGGAAAAATTTAAAACACTCTCATAAGCAGTTACAGTCCATAATCTTGCTCTTGTGGCATTATTTTCAACTGGTAATCCAATTGAGGAAGATCCTTAAAACACGATCATGTTGCCCTCACGCCAGCCCAAGGTTTTCACCCTTCACTTTGAGCTCAGCCACACGAACTGCTGAGCTGACATTCAGCACAACAGAGAGGCAGTTCTGCTGCTGCTGGAGGAAGTTTCCACTTCACTGGTACCAGACCCTATGTAGGTTCCCAAGCCAACTCCACCCCTCCAGCTCCCTGCTGGAGACCTGCACCACGGTTTATCAGAAGTCACACTCAGCAACAGGCTGCTCTTAGTACTAATAAGGACATCTGTCCTTACTACAAATTAAACACAGATGGTAACATCACATGAAAAAACAAAATGACATCTGGAGATTTAGTGGGCAGAAGTTTCATCTGCAGACACAAATCTTCCCCCTCCCTCTTAAAAGTCACAGTAAAAACTCTAAACCAGGAGTATATTTAATATATTGTGAGGCCCAAAGCAATGCATCATAGTCCTCTACTCTGACCTTCCCGTAGCAGAGGCCAGTAATTTCATCCAACAAATTCCTATATTAAAGGCTGAGGCATGTCTCTAAACTGCCTATCTTTCTAAGATATACAGCCAAATGTCTATTTTTAAACCAAATTATCTTTAATGCACTGGTTCCTTCCTTTATTCCTAACACTGGTTTTGCTCAAGCAGTTTGCTTTTGCAATTACATTTTGCTACAACAGCAAAACAACAAAAAGAACTGCCTGATCATTTCCTTCATTTTCATTTGAGAATTGCTCAACTGCTCCTACATAAGCCATCAAAACATAAACATCAATGAATCCACACCCATATCCAAAAAACCAACATCATAACTAGCTTCATTTTATTCTCTCTTATCAGGAAATGAAATGAATTAAGAAGCTTCAAAAGTTTCTTCTATAGGACTTCTACACAGTAGTCGGCTACAGATTTGTTTCCATCCTATGCCAGGATAAGTTTTACTGCTGTGATATTTGGCCTGCAGACGAAAGACTCGCTCCAAGGTTCAGTTCGGTTTGTTTCAGAAGTCCTAAATAAAACCTTAAAAAAAAAAAACACCAAAAACTAAGATGCACCAAGACAGGAATGAGAGATTATCAGCAAAACATAATAGCTAGCATACTATTACTTTCACTCACCAACTGGTTCCTCTGAAAACCACCACGAAAAACAAACACCCTACTTAATTAAGGATTTTGAATCTTCACTGAAACAGAGAGAATGCAAAGGTGCTGCCTAACGACCTCAGCTTTAGCCTCAACTTTGATCTCATTCCTGGGGATGTTCATCTCCTGGATACAATTAAATGTGATGTTTATAGACATAAATAGATAGATATAGGTATATAAATATTATATATAAAAGGCTGATACTTATCATCAAAGTGCCCAAGAGTTTCTGAGAAACTAAAGAAAGTAGAAGTTTTTTTTTTATTAAGCCTCCAATACAAAAATTCCCAAAATAAAACCCAGGAAGCTGACTGTTACTAACACAGACTAATCTGAACAAAGACACCCTGATCAGCTGGACACAGAAGGCGGTTGTTTTTCCTTTCAGTTAACGATGTCAAGCATGGAAAGTTCTCCGCAGTTTGCAAAGTACCCTGAAATTGTATTTCTTTTTCACTATGAATCATATATTCCAAACAGAGCTGCTGTACAACATAAGGCACCTAACTTGTGGCTTTTTCTGAAGGTAAATCACATCTGCAACATCTGCAGATACAGAATCATAATTCTTTGCAGGATGTGCCTATAAGAGCCTTCCTGTCATACTGAAAGTTAAGAAACACTGTTAGGGAACATTGACTCTGTTTAACAATCCACTTTTTCCTTCCTTCTTTTTGTCCAAGAAGCATGCACCAATACCACAAGACAAATTAAAAACTGATTGCCACAATTTGAACCATATCCCACTTAGTTTCTTAGATTACAGCCCAGTTAGAATCACATCCAAATACCTTTGTGCAATTTATGTGCAATTTCATAACTTACACATCTTGAAGGTTAGAGGATTATTGCAATTCCTCTTTCTATTTTAGCAATATTTGAATATGAAACCATGTATATGTAATAAAAGGTACCATCAATTAAGTAAATAAATGTAATATTGAAAATAAACCATCACATGGCTCTTGCAATTGAGACTAAAAATGGAAGCGTCTGAAGCATCACTAACATGCATTTATTTTTTAGTTGTAAAGCCCTTAAATATTTAGACTAAAGTGAAAAATGAAATGTTAGAGAGTTAAAGAACAATGTCAAATATATCTTTTAAAATTCCTCATTAAGTCTCCCCAGTCATATTTCAAAATATTCTAAATATTTATGACTTTCTAAACTATTGGACATGAATTAATCATTTGATACAGCACTATTTCTATACATTGCTTTGCTTGTGCAGTGACAAAAAAGAAAAGCTTAACAGATATTTCATTTCATCCATGAATGAGTTAATACAGGAGGAATGTAGACATCTAATTGCACAATTTGCAGTCATTTCTGAAGGAGATGTGCAAGGAACAACACAGAAGATGGAAAAAGGGCAGAGAAAAATGCAACAAACTGACATACTTTAGTGAACATTAAGCATGGGTGCAAATCCCATCTCTTTCTCTCTTGACAAAAAGGATCCAAGCTATTCCCATGCCAGGAATTTCCTACAACTATGTCATGCAACACAGGCTCATTCTTCACAATGTTTTTCTCTGAAATGCCTCCTGGTTGTGTAAGCAAGACCTGCTAAAGAACGAGAACTCCTAGGCGGCCTCCCACCGCCAGGAGGATCGGGTGAGTGCTGCAAACAGCCCCAGCAGGTGAACTTGAGGGCTACGCACCTACCGAACAACACCGGCACCAGTGACAGCTCACATCTAACGTAGACGTGGGCCCATTAAAATAAAACAGTATCGGCAATTTGAAAACAGAAATAACAGCAAGGAGCATGTGTGTGCGCACGGGGAAATCTGTGCATGGCTCAAATATTCAGGTTACAGTAGACCAGGAGTGGGGTCTAGCCAGACCTAGTTTTTAGCACAGGAAAGGAGATGGGCACAGGGGCAGGGCAGGGGCCGCAGAAAGAGCCTAGCCAGAAGAATGCAGTGAAGAACTTGCTAGAGATCTGTCACAGATACACAGGAGGATACATTTTGCAGAAATTATTCAAGCCTTCGAAAGCTCAAAAAACATCACAAAATGCAGATAAGTTTTCTAGCCATCGGAAATGAAACCATGCACAAAGCAAGCATATATGCTATTCAAGCCTACATATAACTAAACTGTCATCCTCAGCCTCTGAAAGTTCCTAAGAAAACTTTTCATCTGTATTAAAAAATCTTTTCAATTTCAATTAGATATGAATGCCTTTATACAGCTTCCATCGCACCAGTCTGCAGGCAGCAGTACAGCCTTCAGGTGGTGCTTCATCGAAATGCCTCCCTCCTCCCAATTTAATTTAGCCATTTTAGTGGCTAAAGAGATGTCTTCATCATACAAATTACATTATAAAATCCAATGAGGCATTCCAGAGAAGTGGGAACACTCGATTTTGACTTTGACGAAAACAACTCTTTACTGCAGCAACCTACAGAGAGATGCTTCTCAGCTGTGGTTAAGATCTGTGAAGAAAATTTATAATACAGAACTCAAGCTGGCAAAATTACATTTCTCTCTGATACTTCCCCCACACTGAAGTGATTGAAGGATAGTATCTACTGTGCTGTGAAAGACAAAATGTGAGAAGCAGAAAAAAAAATGAACCTCTTAAAAGATAATGCTTCAGATCCAGCGCAGGCTTACATCAGTAACTCGCGCCCATGACGAGCAGAAGTTTCTGATAGATGCATTGTCTGTTTTTAACCCCCAGAGCTTTTAACTCTGTTCTTTAAATTTGGAGATGTGACTTGAAGATCGGCACATGGCATATACCCACAAGTAGACCACTGAGGTTAAAGGATTAATCTATCTTTTACTACACTTTGGTGGTTTTACTCTGGAACTTTTTTCCCCCTTTCATGATTCAGACCATACTGCCAATATTTCCATCACCAGAAAGTGGCAATAATTCCAGCTGCTTTTCAACACAGACAAAAATAGCCCCAGTGTTAATGACGAAGGAAAACAAGCTTCATCCGTACAATCAGAAAGAGTGAAAACTGGTTGTGTTTAATCCAACAGAAATTTTGGTAAAGACTTCAATAAAGTTAAATTAACACTAGGAGAGCCTTTAAGGTTTATAAAATAATACATAAATTGATTAGACAAAGTTGAGATTAAGGAAAACTGAATCCAAAAGCTCATTAGCCCAATACAGTATTGCTCTGTCTCGATTCCTGCTTTTTGTATGTATTCACTCTTGCACGTGCTCTGCTCTCCCAGTGCTGTCAGAAGTGACAATGGGGAAGTGGTCAGATAATGAAACAGAATTACCATAGCCAGATTCATCTTTATTTCCTAACATTTAACTTTCTGAAGAATAAAGATATCAAAAGTCAACTGAAAATGAGGACAGCATGAAATCTTACCAAAGATTTCCTTTAAACATAAAAATATGGAACAAGTGATAACTACTTTGCTGGAAATTCTACTGTACTATCTGAAAACACTTTAAGTTAAATACTTCTATTAATTTCTGGCAGCAGCTTTCTCTCTTTGGCCCCAAAGTAGCTGTAATCCTAAAGAAGTGTTGTTTTTTTTTTTTAAACAAATATGAATAAATTCGCAGTTCACCGACGACCCAGTTCCCAGGTCGAGCCTGGTGAGCACTAAGCAACTCAGGGAATGTAATGGCCGGTGATATACCAGGGGCCGGACTGTGATCTCATGGTCTCTTCTGGCCTTAAACTCAATGACTATTACACAATTGTCCAGTTAATGTCCTTGGAAGTGAACTCTTTCCATTTTAATGCAGAAATGCATGAAGTTAGAGACTATATACACACTTGACTGAAAGTTGGAAGGTAACAAAAGAGAACATTCACAATAATAAGAAGCAGCTGCATGCAGAAAGATTGAAAGTAACAACCCACACACTTAAAATAATGTGCTAATCAGAGTGTTTACATGGCAGTAGAACCTTTTAGGGTTAACCGTGCTTCCAACCAGAGAGAGCGAGCGCGCGCATAAGCATACACACGCTATCCTGCATATATTTACAATATTCTAGCAGGAAGGGTCATTTGCAGGATCTGCACATCCTGGTACAGCTACAGGGCGCGTACATTAGAGTACTGGAGCACTGAATCAATTAACCCTCTCTGGCTCTTTTCCAGCCAAGCCCCCACTTATTTACTTCCCTGCCTTCAAGCACGGAGCTGAATGCACCAGAATGAATCAATCAACAAACAACGGTACCAGCGGACTGCAAGTTTTCCTAATGAACAAAGAAAATTGCACTGAGACTGTGCTAACCACTTAAGTAAAATCATGAAAAGAATGGAAGAGGAAGGACAGAAAATAAGAACACCTTATCTTTTTTAAATGCAGCAAGAATGATTCTCTTCCTCCGTACAAGAGCTGGAGAAAACACCTGGGTAAAGAAGACAGTCTTCCCAAAAAAGAAATTCTTAATCTTTGTGTTAAAAGAAACATAAGTGCTAAAAAAAAGTACATAGAGAGATATATTTTAGGGAAAAAAAAAAAGAACAACTTGTTTTCTAGAAAATAGTGAAAAATCATCTCTTAAAATCCACCATGTGATGAAAAAGAAGAACAAATTACAAAGGATATTCCTGGATACAAAGTGAATTTTACTGAAATGCAAGAGAAAAAGGTAAGGTTTTCTTCACCTGAAAATTACAGCACATCAAATCTTCCCAGTACCTGAATGTTTGTTCAGCTTAATGACATGACAACTGTTTTAGTGTCTGCTCGAAGGGGGAAATGTAAGCGTTAAGTCTTCAGCAGAGTTGAGAGACAGAAAGAGAGAGGGAGAGAAAAGGCTGCGCTTAATAAAAGCCCTGCTCAGATTACAAAAACAAAAGGAGGTTTACTCATCCGCCCCCCCCCCCTTCAAATAACGGGTAAATTTAGATGTCTCGGTTCCATAAATCTTTATGGTCCCCTTGAGACTGTCACCAGTGTTTTATTGTCTACAGCTTCCTGACCCTCACCTGATAAATTAGGAACTGTAGACATTAAAACAGAAACCTCATACATCATTTCTGAAGATATTTTTGGGGTGACCCTCTGTGGAGAAATAGGATTCTTAATAAGGGGAAATACGGGAACTGCTGTCTGCCTACGCACATGCTGCTGGAGACTAGACACTCAGGAGAGGAGGAGTTGCATACACACAACGCGAGCATCTGTCTTTGCATCAGTCTGTACTTACAAAGAGCAAATCTACGTACACTATAGCTAGAGGGAACCATTTGGCACCCAAACTCATCTATCAATCATCTTTTTTTTTTTTCTTTTTCTACAGCAGTAAAAGACAGGATCTAATGCACTGCTTGCTCTTCTCAGTTACTGAATTCTTTCATGTAATTGTCTGAAACCTGAACCTCACTATAAGGGGGAGACCAGACCCTACCAACCAGAGATGGATACAAGGCAAGACTTTCATTTTTAAGACCTAACTGCGCCCAGCAAGGCACAGGATAAAAAAATTGGATACAAGCTCTGACATGGTTACTGTATCTCAAAATAGCAGATGACCAGTTTACCATTCTGACCATGCTGGCCTTTCTTCAGGACCATCCTGGACCAGAGAGGCACAGTGAACACGGTACACAATTACTGCGCAAAATACGGTTCCTGAATACGTTCTGCTGGAAACAAAAATGTCCCATTCTTTAAATTTCTTGAATGGCTCTGGAGTTGGCAATGGATCTTTGTCGCCTCTCTCAGTAACAGGAGAACCCAAACAGAACTACGCAAATGACGAGCAAGGAAACAAAGTGCGTTGGGCAGCTTTACTGATCCTCCTGGTGATCATCCCCACCATCGGGGGGAACATACTCGTTATACTGGCGGTGTCTCTGGAGAAAAAGTTGCAATATGCTACCAACTACTTTTTAACATCCTTGGCGGTGGCAGATTTGCTCGTGGGACTGTTTGTGATGCCGATTGCCCTTCTCATAATATTGTTTGGTAAGTACAGTGTGTTTGTTTCGTCAGGCTAGCATGTTGGGTACAATTTTGGGAAGTCTAATTTAAACAGAAAAGTTGTTTGCTTTCCACTATTACAATTTTAAAAATCACTTGGATGAGGGCTCCTAAATCTTTTCTTCCTCTAACCATAATATAGTCTTATGTCTTTATGGAAAGTATACCCACTGCGGATGTTCTTTCTTTTGAAACAAACCAACCAAAAAGCACCTGAGACTTACAACTGATACTAAATCAGAGAGGGACATGGGAAATTACATTTTGTACAGTGGATCATTGTTTTTAATAACTTCAGCACAAAGTTGATATCTGCTCTACTGGATATTGCACTAATTGCAGTCAGTCTCCTCCTAAAAATGTGACATGAAGAATGATTATCTGGGGTAAAAGAACTAAACTGAATAGTGTTTGAAGTCTCTAGGAGTAAGAGCCACCTGATTATATCTTACTATAGACTCCATATTCCATGAGCAGTCAGAGATGGTTCCTGGGAAGCATCAATGACAACAAGTTTTATCAGTCTCAGTTTCAGGGAAGCTGATTTTCTCCTGTCCTGGGAAAAATGGTTTGTAAAGTGTCCCAAAGAACTAATTCATCTGTTAAGCCAGCGCAGCTTCAATCCATCTGTGTACCTGATCTTCAAGACTCAGATTCACCATTCAGTCTGGCTCACATGGAATAAAACAGATTTTTTTTATATGAATACACATTGGGTGTGACATTTTCCTTCTGGTTAGTCATTACAGAACAAGCATGATTTCTGCATATTTTCTCATGCCCAGCTTTATTTCAAATATTACTTTTGATAACTAATCGGAAACAGCTCCGTGGGAAAGTCTCTTTTTTTATTCCTGAAGTTTCTTCAAGAATATGTTTAATTTTAAGTATGTTGAATTTTAAAATTGCCTATTTTAGTATCATATTTTAGTGGGAAAAAAAATCAGTGTGATATCAGTTCTTCAAAAAGCTTAAGGATTTACAGAATTAACTTTAAGGTATAGATACCACTGGGCCCTAGGTAACAAAAGGCTGCAGGAGTTAATTTTTCTTATGCTAGATCTCTAAGAGTTGCCTGAGCAACAAGCAAACACAATTATAAATTTTATTTCAGAAAGCGCCTCCGTAGCTTTTGTTTGCTGCAGAAGACTGGTAAACACTTTATTAACAAATGTGTTTATTCATTAAATGGCATTGACTTTCCATATATTACAGACTGCTTTTCCCATAACAGTCTATGAATTGGAGGTCAGAATTCAGGTTTGATATAAAATAGATTTTTTTCAAGCAACTGTTTCTACAAAGAGAAATTAATATATATAACCAGGACAGTGATTTCTACCTTGAAAAAAACACCATTGCTTACAAAAAATTTGATACATCATGCGTGCACATGTGCACACACAGAGGTGGAAAAAAGCTTCTGCGTACATGTACTAATACACTGATACTGTAACTGCTTAGATCCTGCCAAAGACCTCATTAATGAACAGAAATAATAAAATTATTCATTATCATAAAAAACACTGGCACTTGACTAGCGACTAACAAAAAGAGAGGGCAGGTTCTGGACTTTGTGAAGTTGTGGGTGGGTTTTTTGTTTGTTTGTTAGGTTTTTAATTTTGCTGTACTAATAACTCCTTTTTAACTTTATAAAGAGAATGTTGCTCCTTAATCTCTCAGTTAATCCAGTGCTAAGCCTGGTTACAACAGTTTAAAGCATGCTAGGAATCTTACAAACAAAAGCATCTTTCACAGAGCAGGAAATATACAAGAAAGTAGTAAAATTAGTTATAATTAACTAAATGAGATTGCAACCAGCCTTTCACATTTCAGTTTTAACCGCTGCTGTCTGGCATTTCTCTTTACCAACTGGTAGAAGATGCTGAGGTGTTTACAGAAGCTCAAAACATGAGCAAACCATGAGGAGTTACTGGAATGAAGCAAGAACATACTTTTGAGTACACAGCAAGTCTAAATCTCGAAGCTACATTATCCAGATAACTGCTTGAACATAGAATAATCGTTGATAGTCAGAAAGCCAATTAAATACAGCCTCCTGGCACTTTCACACAGGAATGTTTCCGTAATAATGAAATAGCTGTGTGCGGTTGCTAGATACAGAACACAAATATTATGCTTCTGATTTGGGACTGATATCTAATTAAGCGGAGAATATTTGAGGAAAAAGGTGTGAGCTAAAAAGCAGTCACATTAAACGATTTTGGAAAAATTAATGTCATAATGTTCAAATTCAAAATCTGCTACAGATATTGTCTTCATGTCCTGACAATACGCTTACAGAAAAATATTCAGAAATAGGCTGTCACTGTGATAAAGAGCTGCCCTTTTAATAATAATAATAAAAAAAATCTGTAACTAACTCACAGGTATAATACCATGAGCAGCAGATTTCTTCTTCTTAGCAGTGACTAAAACGTACTCCAGTATGAATATACACTGCAATTTTGATTTAAGAGTGCAAATGTCAGAATATACAAACAGCTCATTGTTTTTATTGGTTGTTAAATTCTTCTCATTTCTTCCAGAAAAAGGAGGGCATGTTAGGAAATAACTGCATTCTCTGAAAGCTAGATTTCAGAAGAAATCAAAATTTATAAACACACAGAACTACTGAAGCAAAACAAAGATGTTGCTATTCACCGGATAGTGAAATTAGCAAATTCTTAAGAAGGAGTCTCTAGTTTGCAAAGTCTGCAGCAGGAAAAAGTCTGTTGTCCATGCCTTCACTGGCAGCAGCTTACTTGCAGTGTGTGTGCCATCTTTTAAGTTATCTACTCCTCACATGCATCCACTTAAAAATCAAAAGGTAAAGCTGTTCATCCTAGGCTGCAAACCGTCATTTCTGAAACCTGTCACAAACAACCACAGTCGATCTTTCCCCATTATTGATCATGAACCACGACAAATCTTTCCTTCTCGCTTGTGGAAACTAGAGTAGACTTATTTCATTGATAGCTACTTTCCAAAATCTCAAATCTAGACATAAGTAATAAAACCAGGGTTTACTTCCTACAAAGCAACTCTAATAAAAAGATTACTTCAGTAAAATTTAAAAAACTGCACAACAGTGACAAATATTACTGAAACTATAATTGTAGCGGAGAAATAAAGGTAAGCAGCCATGGGAGTGACAAAGCAAGACAGCAGCCTAGAAACCCCAGGCCTACGAAGTCCACTAAGCCGAACGCTGACACGAGGGTGAACAACGAACACGCAGACCACAAAGACACGCGCACCAATTTGGACATTAAAGCCTAGGCTTAAGTCAGCTGGTGATTAAAACACCAAATTTCCTTCTCAGTGAAAACATAGTTATCTAACAGCAACAAAATTACTCCTATAACAAAATCCTTTACAAGCAACACATTTCAGCAGCCCTTATAGCAAAAGAACAAACAATTTCCAAGTCTATTCAAAGACCTCTCAGTCATGCACATACATGCATGCGATAGGTGCTTTCTCCCAAGCTTTCAAAAAAAGCTTTGGGCTTATAGCAAGAACAGCTCTTCTGTACTGCAATTTGTTTTAAGGATTACACATTTCCAAGGTATTTCCTATACATAAATCTTTCTGTTAATAAAGATTCTATTAATCAAGGGTAGACAGTTGTATTAAAAGCTCATCTTCTCTTAAGGTGCAAGACAAATATTAAAAGATGTATTTGATCTTGCGTTAACTAAAAATAAGGAAAATAATCTGCAACAGCAGCACTGCTGCAGTTAGGAGGGTCTGAGACCAGGTTTGTAAGAAAGAATATCTTATACCACCTGACTGCTGGAAAAAGCAGACAAGTTTTCAGGTAGGCACGCTTGTCAGCTAACTTAGGCATTTGGGAAAAAAAGAAGAGAAAAGAAAAGAAAAAATTAAAAAATCCAATCTACTAGGTTGTTAAAATCAGCATTTCAATTCCCAAGGAAAAAGAAGGTGGAAAATCTCAGCACAGTAAATCATTTAATGCTTTCTCCACCAGTGTGGAGAATCAGAACTTTCAACAGTCCAAACTGAGCATGACCCGTTAGCAACGTCGTATATACAACTTTGGCAGGACTTACCATTTTACCTGCAGTCTAAATTACACAGTGGGAACACGACTGCTTCTTTGCTGTCAAGAGTCAAACATGAGTTTCCCCTCAGGACCCAGAAAGCATGTTCTGCTTTTTCCTCTGCTCCCAAACTAACAGAATAGGCAGTGATACACACCACCACCACCAGGAAAGCACAAAATCACAGCCTAGAGCAGTCCCTCCAGGGCTAGGCACAGCTTCTAACACATGTGTACAAACAAAAAGTAAATAAAAGCAAGATATGCCACAGTATGAATCCTAGACAACTAAGTGATTCTTCAGGGCTTACAAGTATCAGAGTTTCAGTATATATTTATTTTAATAATAACCATATTCATCAACCCATATCATCTACTGCATTTAAAGTCTACTCTGATTTTGTTTGGATAAAAAAACATCATCTCAAACACACAAATATAACAGTACATAATGGTATAACCATGAATGTGGTAACTTACTGTCTTCTGCATGCGGTTCAAAAGAATAAAAATAAAAGAATGCTTTCTTGTTAAGCTTACCAACTAACAAAAGCTCAACAGCTCATAAAACACACCAAGTTGCTCTGCATCAGGTAGCTGTTTTAGTACATCTATATTTAAAACAACTTTCTGTTGTTTTGCAAGTATTTGCAGAAGAAATCCCTCAAATACCAAATTAACTGCAAATGGAAAGAATTTACTACACTGCAATTCTCCTGAAAGCAAAGCAGTTATAATCCAGGGAACAGCATGTAAGCACTCTCAACAGAGGAAGTGTTAGCTGCTCACTTGAAATCCAGCAGTGTTATCCACGCATCCTTCAAGATGTAGGATATGCTTTCACATTTTATCTGAACTAATCCTTCATCACATAAGTCAAAAGAAGTAGTCCTACTTTTCTGGAGCGAGCAAGAATATTTAAAGCCCATCAAATCAATTATCTTTTTTTTTCATCCTTTTTCTGGCTTGCTTTCTGGCTGCATGAACCACAAGACATTTTGGTTTTCCTTCTTTGTTTTTTTTGCAGAAAGGTAACACTTCATTGCCAGTTGAAAGCATAGATAGAAAAATGTTTGGAAATATGCAGCTAGATTATTAAAATTTACTGATTAATGATTTGAAACTAGATGACCTCTCTTCCTTTTTGCCTCGTTTCCTACATCATTCTCACCTGGAGTACCCTGCTTTGGGGATGGGTGAGGTTCAGTTCAATGCTTCATCCATCCGTTCTGTTTGTCTAACAGGACAGGTTCCCAAACATGGACAGCAACGCAGAAAAGTACAAACTATGTTTGACTTTATAAAATTTTCCATCTTCTGGGGCTTATAATTCAAGTCCAGGTAGCAACGTATCATTTCCATCTATCAGTCACATTATGAAAAAATGTTTTAACGTCAAACTGCTGCACCATTACCACACTGATAAGATTGAGCACTACAACATTCCAGTTCGTTTCGCGTTCCCAGCATGCAGATCTATTTATTCACAGCAAGGAGATTAAAAACAAATTTGATTTGTTACAAATGTCTTTTTTTTTTCCCTTAATTATCCTAAAACAAAGAACAGAATTCTTTGACAACACTTTTAATGAACCTACTGATCAAGCACAGCTGAATTCTATCAGGAAGGAGAATTGAAGCAAATCAATCAATACCATTAGAAAGAGAAGAAACTTCTGTGTTCACAAATTCTTTACGAGGACTGCAGAACATTCTTACACACAGACAACACTAAGGTGCATTTCAGCTTGGAACACTGCTAGCACTGGACTGCAATACAAACAACCCGCAAGTGAAAAATCAAGCAGTTTTAAAAAAAATCAGTTTCACTTAAGTTCATTCAGTTTAGTAGTGTAACCATTGGTAGGGGAGACCCAGCCCTCAAAAATACCAGCTTTTTGCAACATTGAACACTACAAAACCTTTATCTCAGACACAATGCAGTTGACAGACCATATGTTTGCTATAAAGATTAACATTAAAGACAGGTAACTACTGTCAGAAACAGGATGGAAGACTGAAGATCCAAGTCATCCTTCTTGAAAAAAAAAAGTTCAAGAAAGCCCCTCAATGTTCATAAAACCTTTAGTCAGAAGAGCCCTGCTTTGGCCCATTAGCACTCAGCTGCATCTGGTAAAGTGACACTCTTTTTTAAAACTCTATGAACTAGACTTTTTAAGATTACTGCTAACTTCAAGATTCAAGTATGGTTCTGCAATGGTTGACCAATGCATTGGTTATGACCCACTATCTCTTCCATTTAATACAACCTTGGATCACAGGACTATCAGAGAAACATAGCTGAAAAAAAGTCATTTAATATCAGAGCGCAAGCACCGAGCATGGTCATGGCCCATTTTTTAAAGACTTTTTTTTTTAATCCAGAGTCCTTGCCACAAAGCGCTGATGATCTAAAATGGACATAAAGATAGGGAAAGGTTTATTATATACAAACAGCCTGATCAGTATGATGGCAGCAACCACGCTAGTTAGAAGTCAACTGAAAAATAAGACAATCCAGCTGAGGTGGTGGCAAAGTTCAGGCTCTGCAGGATTATGAACTTCCAGGGTTCTGATGCAAAGGTCGGGGGGGGGACAGGACGATGACTCTCAGATTGAAAACTCTCAAAAAATTATAATTCTAATGAGTTTTATGTTCTCTTTCAGACAATGCCTGGCCTTTTCCCACTGCCTTGTGTCCTATCTGGCTGTTCCTTGATGTCCTCTTTTCCACAGCTTCCATCATGCACCTCTGTGCCATCTCACTAGACCGCTATATTGCGATTAAAAAGCCAATCCAGGCCAGTCAGTACAATTCATGGGCTACAACAATCATCAAAATCATCGTCGTTTGGCTCATTTCAATAGGTATGTGAGGCTCGGAGACTGGAAAAGCAATGCAGAAGCTTTTCATGTCCAAAACAATAGGTGAAAACTGGGCACAAAGACAAATTTGGCAAAGTACTATGGTCCACAGACCCTAACATCTGGGCTGGCCTAAGTCCACCACTTGGATCATACATAGCTACATCAAAAATCTGTCTGAATAGCTGCTCCTTACCAAGCTTACTAGAAAGGTCAAGGACTGAGTAGGTACAATCACCACACTTCTTCATGGTCCTAAAATTTCAAAAGTCAGAAGACAACATCTGCATGGCTAGCATGTCTCCTGGGAAAGCAAGATTTCATGTTCCTGTGGAAACAACCTAGTATATTCTGTCCCAAATACAATTTTAAGCCTTGAGTATATGCTGCTAAAATCAGGGCCTTACTTGCAATTGTCTAATGAAACAAGTTAAAAAAAAAAAGAAAGAAAAGAAAAAGGTAATTACTTGCACCAAAGATTGAAAGATAAGTGAGCAGCTGGCAACATTCACACTGAAGACTAAAATGCTCTGACAACAGAAAGACTACCTTTAAGCCAAAAAAAAAAATCACAAAAAAACCACCAAACAGTTGATATAAAGGATGCACATGTATAAGCATTTATGATATTAGCATCTCTCTGTTATGCATGTGGCACCTCACTGGTCTTTAATGCTTAAAAAAGTCTTTTAAATGAGCTAAGGAGGTGAAAACATTTAATGCAAGTAACTGAAATGCACTGCAGGGGAGCCATAGGCATAGTGCTGTACGATCTGTGTGCAAGAGAAAGAACAAAATTATTCTAGATTACTTAGGCCAATGACACATAGAATAGGTACATCCATCTTCTTGACTTAGACGTACATGCCTAAAAACAGAGATATCAACTTGAACAAAATTCTGGAAGAGCTGTGATGACAGGAGTAAAGACATAGCTCTATTTTATCACAAAAAAAGGAAACTGTTAATGAGACAAGACGCTTACAAGCTGACCTTTTAATACATGATTTATTGTTATTAATCAGTGCTGTACTTTTCATTTCTTTTTATCTAACACAAAAATACTCTGCAGCTGAGTCAGGTTTCTCCAAATCAAAGGTTAATTTGATTCAATCCTCATTTTAAACATT
>VXAL01014000.1:201798-218453 GCA_013399475.1 Chauna torquata
ATTTTGTGATCTGAAAGTCTTAAGTAGGCTTACTATAGGCACCACAGGTAGTTCTTTTAGGCCCTAAGGAGAGAATGACTTCCTGAAGGAATACTTTTGAGTTTTCAGTGGGGTACAAGCAAGACTGAAGAAACTACCTCAGATTTAAGCCAATCATTAATACACTTATTGGCACAGGCATTCCAGTTTACAGTAGAAAGTCAAAATACTTGCTGAGATTTCCAAAAGCACTCAAGTGATATAAGGCTCTGAGCCCTATTTTCTAAAGTAAGTAAAATCTCATATCATACAAATAGGCTAGAACAAAGAGAAAATAGCAGGTAAAGAGTTAATGCAAGATCTCCTACTGTATTGTTTGAAATAACGTATTTGTGCAACCTGATTGCACATCCACAATTTTCATTAGAAGTTAGATTAGTTTTTCCAGAGATGTCAAGGGACTTCTCCAACGCACTACAGTTTGGTCAGTGAAGACCAAGCCACGATGTCCTACACAGCTCTCTCCCCAGTTTCAGATCTGCAGATAAAGGAGATATTTTCAAATCCAGAAAGACTTCAGTAAAAGTCTAAGGCTTCCTCTAATTATAAAAAGATTTCTGTTACTTTTAACCTGTCACTGAAAGAGAGCCTTATTCTCCCCCACAAAATGACAACAATAAACTAGGTCGGAGGGTAAACAAAACCCTTTTAATCTCTTCTACATAAGAATTACCAAGCAGGTATGCTACACTAAATTCCTCCTCTTCCCAATTAATACACTGAAAAAGTTCACTAGTAAAGATCCCATTAGAATGATTGTTCGTCTCATACTCGGTTACCAAGAAGATCTGCCATCTGCCTACTGGGTAAACACACGCTGTAGTAGTTGAACAAAACAAATTGTCCAAGTCTTATTTGAACAAAATCCAAGTATCTGATATGCATTTGCTTTAAAACAAATATGTATTTTTTTAAATATCAAAGGCTATGTAAACACAAAGAATACAAAAGCAGGAGACATTACTGTTTTGCTTGCATCATCCTACAATGATGAAGTGAACAGAAGCCATGTGCAGTTCTCCCTGTTTGGGTAGCCTGCACCTAGCAGCCAGGACTACATCTTCCTTTTGGGACTCTCCAGAGGCTGCGTTATTCCCTCTCCTGCCTTTAGCTTTTTCCTAACAATACTACACTAAGGCAGCAGCAGTAGCATCCCACAACCCCTGTGCCTTAAGGAGCTTTGTTGTAATGCTCAGAGAAGCAGTAAGGTCCTATTTCTCTGTGTTTCTTACTCCCCTGGAATTAAGATCTGCTATCAGAGCAATTAAACCTTTTTAGTTAGTGCTTTCAAGCACTGCTGCATCCCACATTGAACCCTTCTCCCTAATCAGTTGTTTTATCTGTAAAACTTCTAGCTCCTCATTTCATATACAAACTAAATGTATTTAGAAACACTGCTGCATTGCCCTAACACATTAAATAAAGCTGACTACATAGACCAATCGCAACTCACTCTGAAATACAAAGATCAATTCATGATCTGAAGTAGTAAAAATTAAGATAAAAAAAAACTTTCCATTTTTAAAAAGTAAAACATTAGCATTTTCCATCTCATGATAATAAAAAGGCTGACCAGAAATTACAAGCATCTTTGATGCTGTTTACCAACAGCCATGATAAATATTTTATAAACCACTTTTGTAGGGAGAAAGATTGATACATAAGCATCAGTAATACAGTAAAATTTGTAGTCTACAATCATTGGCACGAGTGGCAGGACTGGGAGAACAGAGATACATTACAGTGTTCAAGTCATTGCATCACTTCTCTTCTCACTATTTCACCATATAACTTTTTGTACAGCCCTGAGATCTCCAAACATCACAGGCTTTATTCATGTCTCCGTACCATCTTAAAATAATATTTTACTTAAGTGTCTCCTCTAAGAGGCAGTCATTTTTAAAAAAGAGAAGATGCTAAGTCTTAGATTTTTATGCCATACTATTTTGACTGCCTTACTAACTAAAAGGAAGAAGAAAGGACGAGATAGTTTTAAAACAATTCTCTTGCACAAGAGCATTTTCTGATAATTTGATACAGTGGCATGAAAATGTTCACTCACAAAATATACACCCAGTGCTTAATTTTTATATGGCACTAACCAAAGAAAAAAAAAAACACACCGAGTCCTAGTGCTTTGGTTTTGATGACCGTCTGTAGACCTGTGACCGCTTCTGAACATTCAGCAAATACAGAATTGAGAAAAGCAACACTGCTGTCAAATAAGCTTCAATTCTATACACATGAACCCCTGGAAAGCTTCAGGGGGCCCAGGAACAGAAAAAGGAAGCTAGTTTTGTGCTATATGAACACAACGTATTCTCTCATGGTTGCTACTGCTTTGCTCCTAGAGCAACAAGCTGGCAGCCATTCACACATCCAGGCAAGCACTCAGCCAGCCTTAAAGCAGGTAAATGCTACAGCAGCATTAACCCCAGGCTCCCCATAACCCTTCAAAAGGCTTACATCATAGTTGATGTTTTGAACGATGCAAACAGAGTAACTATCCATAAAGCTCCTGACAAGGCTCACCCCAAAACACCATGGGACTCAAGGAGCAAATATAGCTAGTAATCCCGTTGCAGAAGTGACAATTTCACCAACCTTTCACTTTTGCTCCAGGCAACTAAAATTACTTTGGAAAAGAATGCAGAAAGAAAACTGTACACTGCTGAAAGTACGTTTTTACATTTTTAAAAGGTATTGAGAAGACGACAAAAAGTGCTGCAGTTATTAAAAAACAAGACTGATACTAATTTAAAGAGAGACATAAATACAGACTTTTCACATTATATGTTAGAGAACATGGTAATTCTCTATTAAGGAATTCTATGCTAAGAAAAGTACTGCATGTTGTAAATGGGTAGATTTGATATCTTTCATAACATATTAGAAAATTTTATATTGCAATTCCTAGGCAAAACTTAACCTACATTAGAATATCCCTTATAAAATGGCAGCCAAACCTCAATTCATGAATTTTGAAGAATGAAGAAGCACCACACATTCTTTCATAGACTTTCCAGTAAATAAAAAGTGCAAAAAAAATCTAAAAAAATCTGTGCTTAAAAAATTAAAACTGTTAACCTTAATGTTAAAGCAGTACATTGTTGCTTTAAAAATTAAATGTCAGATTTCATTACATTATGATCTATCACATTTTATTCTGTTACTATGCTGTTTCATTACCTCTAGTTGTAAGAGTCAAGCTGTGCTCCTGAATGCACACAGGTTTGTACATACGCACTGGCAAGGAAGATTCACGAGGTAAGCAAGTACAGGAAAGCCTTACAGAATGCTCTGTTATGCAAACATTCTGTTACCTAAAAATAGTTGTGTATGTGAAGTTTATGACACTTTTAGTTCAAACCCAAAAAGAACATTTATTCACAGACAGCTGTAACAAAAGGAGAAAACAAACTAGTATTTATGTCACAAAGCAAGTTCGTGGGCTCTAGCTGTTAGGAACTGTCACATTCACTAGTGGTGGCTTAAAGGAATTACCACCCTCTGACTGTGCCAACACCACCTCTATCTGGATTCTATTATTCCTACAAAAAGGAACAGACAGAAGCACAAGTCTGTGCATACCCCTGCTGCTGTAATGCACAACCCAGCAGAGGAACTTACACCTCCAGCATGTTCAACCCCACAGTAATGGCATGAATTCCCTAAGAGAAGTGTAGACCACATTAAACATATTTATTTTATTTCGATCCTGACTTCACAGTTCTCTTTCTGGAACCACATGCAAGGAATTCAATTAGACCTCTCACAGCTCCTTCTCACAGAAGCTTCTGTCATGTTCCTTCACTTAAGATGAGATGAGTTTCATCCAATCTAGGGCCTAGCCCACTGTGCTGCAGACCTGTTCACTTCCCATCAAAAACACTTCCTTCAAAAGCTCTATACACCTAGCAACTGACAGATCACTGACTCTTGCCAGTACTTGATATGCTATTAACGGTCTTTAACTCAAGTAAAACCAATTAGATTTCAATGAACAACAATCCTAAGAAAGAGATGCCATTTTAGTCATGAAATCTGACAGTCTCTTAACAGCCCACTTGTTCTTTGTGCCTCTGCATGCCTGCAATGTTGAAATGGGCCAGAGCATAAAATCAGCACTAATTAACAGTTTCAGCAAACAGGAAAGGTAATGTGAAACCAGCTTTTAGATCCCTACATCGATGAACAATACTTCCTTCCAGGCACTGAAACACGGCTTTTGGTTTATCATGACAGAGTAATGCAGGGTAGTCTGTGAGCACCTCTAAGCAAAAACACCCTTCCATCACTGCACGTGAATGCAGAGGTCCAGGCTAGGCGAACCAAGGAATCCCTCCTAGAACCACATCCTAAACAACTGATCACGTACTTTATCAGAGTTATCAAGTGAGAAGACATAGCAACTACAATAGCCTAACACAAGCTTTTAGCCCCCTTAAGCCAGCAACAATAATCAGATAAAGTTTTAGTCCTTTACTACTAAGCAATGTGGACACTGGGACTGAATTTACAAGGAAATGTTCCTCCCTATTGTGCAAGCAGGTTTTGGACTGTACTCCTCCAGAACAGGAAGAAAAGAGGTAGGATAAGATCTGAATCACTGCAGAGCAGGTTAAAGAGTTAAAAGTTAATGTTATTCATTTCTTCATTGCTGACCGTGAAGAGAACAAGAACTATCTTGTAAAATTCATACCTTAGGGCAACTTGCATAGATTTAGAGCTAGCATAGTGCTGTATCCGCAAACAGAATAGAAAGGGGATAAGATTAGGTTCCTGATGTCCACGTATCTGGCTAGATTTTAACTATGTAGAAGTCCCTGCTTTCTTCATTCATTTAAAGAAAAAACCTGAAAAAGCAGATGAACACTTAGTGCTCCAGCAAAAATGCCAGCACATGGTAAATGGTGTAGCTCAGAGCCCTGACAGCTTGTTATTTTGGTAGGAAGCTATCTATGTCCAGTTATGTTTTGCATTCGTTGAGAAGAAAATTGATATTGATTCAGAGATCAAAAGTGCTTTGTCACAACCTGTTTGGAAAACAAGATGCCTGAAACTATGGAAGGCCTGTGTGGAATTTTCCTTCTGTACACAGATGCAAAAGCCAGTTTAACAGACCCTTTGGCTTCAGGAGAGAGACAGATCGCTATGCAGCAAGGAACAATCTGTGCTCATGACAGCAACTGAGCAGAAGCTCTTGAGAGACGCCTGCTGACCACAAAGAGAATTCGTCCTGCTTGTAAACTATGTTAAGTTGCAGTCAGAACATGCTTCAGATAAAACAGAATGGCGCCGTGTAATTTCCACATGAGAAACAACTTAGTTAATGACAAATTGACTGGTAACCTAGTTTTTGAAAAACAGCCTTAAGCATCTGTTACTATCTTGCTTGTTTAAGATGAATTTAGACTAACCCAAAGAGGATGCAAAGAAAGATTTTTGAAAATATACATTGAACGTTACAGCCCTGGACCTAAGAACGCACTACCTCCTCTCAGACGTACTCAAAGGCTACTGCTTGGCTCAGTGCTTGGACTATGCAAATTCCTGCATTAACAAATGAAGACAAGGTTTAGTCCTTGGGGAGCTTTCCAATTCCTTCAATCTGATTAAAAAACAAGAAAACAAAAAAAACAACCACCCCCCAAAAAAACACATGCAACAAAAAAAAAGGAAACACACACCTTCTTAACAAGGGAAACGTAGAACACTACTACTAAATACTGTGCAGTGACAGATTTCACTTTAGTCAACCAAAGAAAACATCAAAACTAGTTTGTGGTGGGCTTCCATTACCACAATGTAAGCCCAATAACCTGTCAGGGTTTAACAGGGGATGCTTAAAAAACAACAACAACAACAAATACAGGCTATTTCGACATCCTTCTTCAGGTTAGTTTTTCACCAAGTCACAATGTCCAGGAACATTTTAGCAATTAGGCAGGCATGTTTGTCTGAATAGCGCTGCTTTTAGGAGGCCTGGCACAAGCACTGTATATTTAATTTTTAATTGACTCTCAATCTTGCAAAAATTAATTTTTCATTCTGTTTGTCAACTTAATTGTCTGAATACAGTTACGTGAAGCTGTAAGTCCGGAAACATAGAGAAAGGCTCATTAAGCATCTGCTGAACGTTTGAGAGGGCTTCTAATTCTGAACCAGGTTTTATTCTCTCTTTCTTTTTTTTTTTTTGCTTTTTTAACCTCCACTTAGCTAGCAATTGAATTATTCAATGTAAGCAATAGTGCACACACTTCCCGAAAAGAACAGACACCAAATCGAAAGTTGTGGAAGTGATTGAGGAAGATAACTGTACCTGAACAGAATGAAACCAAGCGACTCAACAGCTGCACGCCTCACATCATCATTCACATCACTTACCTACAAAGTGGAAAACAGGATATTCAAAATATAGTTAAAACACTTGAGGACTCTGTAACACTTCGGACCAGTTCTCAGTCATACAAGTTAATCAAGAAGAAAGACGTATACAGAAAGCAAGTTAACAATCATCCTCACCCTTAGCTGAAACAGATTCTCTCTGGTTTACATGCTGTGACTGCAAGCTTATCAAAGAGGAGGCAGACCCCGTCTTTTAAGGCTTAACTTGTTTTTTCCCCAGCCCATCATTACGCAGACTATTCACTGCAAACTCATTACCAAGTACTTAAGGATCATGTTTTATTTTTAACAGATTCCTTTTTTGTGATATGAGGTTCTCTTGCTGAAAGTCTACTTATCCTAATATCAGAAGGCCCTACTATTTCTACTCATAGTATTAAACACAGCTTTCATCACTCTACATTCTCTGATTTGTACCAGAACATTAATACCGCAGACACAAAGCCTGTCTAAGTGATGTGCTTGCTTTCTCACCACAAATGTCTTACTATGTGCTCCGAAGACCACAGTACTTACAGCCACATGCAGCAGGCGTCTGATAGCCTTGTTGTTCCCTGAGCCACAGTATGCCATAGCAACTGTGTACATGCCAGAACGACGGAGAATTGGATCCTGGAAGAGAAAGCATCAATATTTAACGTCTACCCAATCAGAGACTCCGTAACTCCAAATATAACTCTGTTCCACTCCTGGATTTCGAAGCTGCAAGCAGGCAGCCTCTGTGCTTTATTGTTTATTACGGATGAGTAACAGGACAACCACCAAAGCAGGAATATCATCTACCAGTTTCAGTGGGACAGAAAGTTGCTATGACACAGGATGCCAAAGAGTATCAGGCAGATGCGTTACTCTGCTTCTTATTCATCATCTGCTTTTGAGCACTACTAGATCCTCAAGAATGACCCACCTGCAGTCAGCCTCATCTGTTTTTAACCATTACATCTTGTTCTGCTCCTTGCTGCTCACACTGTTCTGGAGGCTGAGTATCAGACAAAGGAAATACAAGACCAAGCACTGTTGCTCTTGTATGTTTGATCAGTGTGAAGCAATGTCTGAAACTGATCCACTCCAAATCTATGTAAGAACTTCCCTGGTATGAAATAGCCAACCCACCATAGCTTGAGATTTCAGAAAAGAACAGGAGGGTCACCCATATAACAGAAGGACCTGGGATTAAGACACAGCTAAACTCACCTTATCTCTGCAAAGACTCTCAATGAGAGCATCCGCCTCCTCCATTCTCCCATACATGACCAGAGCAATTCCAACAGCAAGGCCTCGCAAAATCTTTTCATGCTGGGTTTCCTGTGCGTAGCCGACCATGTCCTCAATAGCCTGAGCATTTTTAGATCCCAACATAACCAGTCCCAGTGCCAGGCCAGCTGCCTCACCTGCACAGCACAGAAAAGCAAAATCAAGCAAAATCAGATCCTAAAAGCACTAAGTATTATATCTAGAAAATCACACAGAATGCAGGCCAACAGACCACTTCTCGACATCACCATGCTCAGCATCCCCACTATTCATGGGCAAACGTGCTTGTAAAGATAATCCACCAGCCACAACTTAGTGCCCTCCCCCTCCATTTTTAAAGTTCTTTTCCTTTGGCCAACAGCTGCTGAGATAATTTTCCTGTGAACCCCAGCCAACGCAGCAGTAGCCCTCACAAGCTTCTTCAAGCTTGCTGCTCAGCTAGAAAAGGGCACGTGGCTCTGGAGATCAGCTACACTAAATAAAAAGCGTATGACAAAGTTAAGAACAGAGCAAAACGGGAGACTGTTTACAGACCTACCGTAGCTTACTAATGGTTGGCACAGTGCCAAAGGCCAGTCCTGACAGGACCTCTGACCATTACTGCCCCACAACTAAAGAACCATGCTGATCAGGAAACGGTTAGTTAATAAATGCAGCTAAGGCAACCTAGAAAAGTGATCTACGCTGCTAACAGAAAACCTGGAAAAAAACAGGTGCCTGATATGGCCTCAGATGGTTATCTGCTTTGAAAGCTGAACATTTACCCGTCACTGCATCATCCTGGTATAGATTTGTTTTCAGCAAATCGTACACATCTTGACGTGCCGTCCCCATGGCAGCCAGACCCAAACCCAAGCTGCCACCATGTCGGACAATCTAGAGAGAAGCATATACAAGATGAGTCATCATAAAACAGTAACAATACAGCTTCAACTGAAGTAGACATCTTTCCATCAATATAAACCTGCAAACTTTTAGCCCCAAACCACCCACAATGATCTCTTGACCTGTTAGAAAAGCCACTTTTACCTTCTAAGGCAGTAACTCTGATGAGAGAAGAAGCTGCTAGATTAAAAACGGCAGTTCAAAGCCCATAAATAATGAGTGTCAGAAGCTTTCCACATAGCACATGAGACTTCCGAATATCTTTAAGCTCTTTTACCCCCCACTGAGTGACTTAGTACCACAAAGCTGGACCATGCGTAAAAATTGCTGCCTAGTAATAGCATTTAAATGGAAAGGTAAATCAGTACCCACTTAAACTGGCTACCTCCTCTATGGTTCTAACAATGGATATAGGAAAGGCACTATACTCGCAATAGGACAAGTGGGATCCGTTCACAGAATTTTCAAAGATGTAGCCTGAAATTCCAAAAAGAGAATAAAGGAACATGCTGGGAAAAATACTAATTGATTCCAGCCTAAAAGGAGACTTTTGTAGAGGTCTACAAACATTAAGTGGTGAAGTAAAGCACGGTTTTTTGTGTGTAAGATGCATTAAACCTACAGGGAAGCAGAAGCATTTCGTAGCTTATTCCTTTGACAGCCAAGCCACAAACAGTAAGAGTGTTTGAACACTGCAGATATACTAGCAGAACAAAGTAGATTATTAAGTAGTAAGAGAAATTAAGCTAGATTCACTGTCATGTACATAAGAACTCTCTAAAAATCTTACCTAAACAGTTAGCAAATGGTTGGTAAAACCTATAGGAAGTTACTACTGTTACAATCTTAGTTACTTCTAACCCCCACTTCTAAACCAACTAGCATCCTTCTGGATATTCCCAACAAAACCAAGGTTCATTACTGAACCCAGTACATACATCATTACTGGCATTCTTCAGCTGGTTCAGCAAATAGTCAATGATGTCGCCACCATGGTTAGCATGGATGAGACCCAAGGCATAGAGGCCTCCACCTTCCTGGTAGGCTGACCCTGGAGAGGTGTCCTTGGGTAGGTATGTTGCCATTAGCTGTAGTGCTTCTTTCTCATGACCCTGCATGTCCAGCAGCAAGGGAAAACAGTGGGATGTGAAAGGTGAAAAAACAGTGGATGCAAACACTTCGCAATAATATTTAAACCACTCAGGAGAAAACAAGTCATAGCCATTACTTTGCTTTCTTCACAAAAATCAGCCTGTCAGTGCTGTACGATCAGCAAAGAATCCTTCTGTACAGGGATTTTATTCACCCCAATACAGGAGTATGCATCAATCACTTGGTCAATGATCTAAATCAGGACAAATTTGGCTAGAAGCTACACTGATTCATTCACTAAAGCACTTCAACGAGGATCAAGGCACATAAAACCATTACAAAGACTTCTTGCTATTTCAAAACAGCTTTAGATATACCCTCCCCATGAATGAATTCATAGACAATCACTTCTACTTAGTTCACCATTGAAACTTTCTGAAATTTACTACAGCAAGGACTTTGGTACTGTCACAAGGCCAGGAAATACACTTAAGAAATATACACCTGCAATTTTAATAGGTAGAAATTACCAACTCTCTGCAATTCACAAAAGGAAGAGAAGAGCTAGGAAGAAAGATGCCTGCTCTCATGCTACAGTAGCAAAAAGGCCATCTAGCTTCCATTAGGCTAAGTTAACCCCTCTAGCTCAAAGCATTCAACACAAGACCAAGGCCACATGCAATCTATCAGGACTGGATTAAAGGTATTTAAATCTATTCAGCAAAAGACTCTTCCCACTCAGTATCCCTGAGAGATGTTCTGTCCACCAGGGAAAAGGTATAACTGGGGCACATCTGTGCCTGTACATGGCACTCATTCGTAAGCTATTGAGTTCTGACTGATTGCTGTTGAAGGCTCTCTTCTTAAGCCATGTTATCCAACCACTTTCCTACTATCAGCGAAACACACCTAAACTAGATCAGATATCCAACAAGTTGGATTTGATAAAGCGGTGCTTTTCTTTAGGTCAAAGACATGAGCTATGTTACAGATGTGCCTTGCAACAGATTAGGTTAACTGAAGTACAGGCATCATTCAGACTCCCCATTTGAATGTTTTCAGTGTTGACAAGTAAATCTCTCCTACTGAACAGAGGGGAACGAATGCAACTTTACCTTGTGTATAACACCCAAACTGGCGGTAGCAGTAAACTTAGCCCAATTAGTGGCCCTGGCCAGCCACTCCAAATTGTCTCTGCAAGACAAAGAGAGAGAAGTTAGACAAAGTTTAAACGCATCCCATTCCTCACCCTGCAAACAACGTTTCATAGCACTAAAGATTGCTTTCAAACCAGAAAGGAGCTCCAGAAGGCTAACCGAAATTCCACTTTGCATCTCTCCCCCCTTCATCAGCCCTGATTTCTGGCTGGTAGTAGTCAAGCTCCCAGATACCAGTTATCTCTGTGTGGGATGGAGAACACCCACTCAATACGCAGCCCACCAGCTTTGTGGGAGAAACTTGAGCAGTTTCCGGGGCTTTCTTAATTCCCCAGTAAGGTCAGTCCTGACATTTCCCTTCCCAGAGTCATTCCTCAAGAGACAGTGTCAGTCTCTACTGGAAAAGATACATCAGAATCTCAGAAATTCTCCAACTAGTAAACAAGGAGAACAGAAATTTCAGATCTCCACCCTCTAAACTGCTCACATGGTTACCATTCAAATAAAGCCAATTCGTGAGGACAGAGGAAAGTAAACAAATCCAGCTTCTTCCTTCTACTTCCACATTAGCTTTCAGGCCTTTTCTTATTCTTTCTAAGCCCAGAGTTTTGCAGCCACTCTTTTGAAACTCAGGCTAGGTAAGGCAACAAACACCTCTAAATGACACTGGGGCCTCTTTGCCACAGATTTACCTAAGGAACTGGTCACTGGTTGTACCACAATGCATAAAGGAGTTTGCTATAACCGTTGCTGTGTGACACACGGAATTCCGCACTGCATCCTGAAAGAACAAAAACGATCAGTATCAACAGCCTGCAAAAGACATGCCCCAGGTCACTTAACATGCTTGCCAGTACACTAGAAAAATGGGTTGTAATTAGGCTCAATTTAACCAGCAATTTCCCGTTAATCAGAGTTAATAGATTGTTAATACATTCTAATATATCCTCAACCCATCTTTCCAGTGCAAATCTATCCTTTCTATGAGTTTCTGTCAGAGGCACGATTGCTTCAATTGGAGCTTAACTGAGGAACCCCACTTCTGGTTTCCCGAACCAAGCGCTGCAGAGCGTGCACTGCTGACATTTTCAAGCCATCCCTGGAACACTATACAGGATGACTCCCAAGCACTTAACCAGCAGACGGAAATGATTTTCCAATATGCTTAAAGTGCCTTCTGAAATAGATGAACTCACTGACAATCATCCTCTACTATTTTTGCCAATGACATGCATCTCATTTCATACATTAAAAAAAAAAACAAACCACCTTTTCCTATGGTTTCCAATAATCATTTAGCTTAACAGGGGGAGTTTAATTTACCTGTAATTTATCATTTGCCTGCCCTTGAGTAACACCTTCCAAAACAAAACCAGTTACTCAATTTACTAGCACTGCCCACATTGCAATATTTGACCAGTTCTGTCTTCAACGTGAAAATATCTCCGAGCACACATGACGATTTATTTAGCCAAGCTGAAGGTGTGGTCTCACATAACACCTCAACCAACACACGGACATATTGTAATCTATAGTCCTTGCTGACTCCCTCTCTCCTCAACCAGCAGCTAGTGTTGGCCTGGGATCAGTCATTCAGCTGGAGAGTGAGCTAGTCCATCTTATTCACCAGATAGAAAACAAATATACCAAAAAGAGGGGAAAAAAGACTAGTTTCTCTTAGCAATCAGCAAAATGAATCAACACACTAACAACAGCCTGTCACTAGGTCACACTAGCTGTAATTTGAAACAATCTGATTATGCGGCCCTCTTCTGGTACTATCAGCTCTTCTCTGGCCTCACAGGTTCAAGTTTTAAATGTTAATGTATTATGACCAAAACACAGATTTGCATCCCTAAAACGGAGGGAGGTCACGCTAAGGCAATTAAGATGTTGTGTTGACCACATTGCTGTTATTTTACAAACACAGGATGAATCAGATGAATCCAAAACAATCAGATTTACAAAGCCTCTTACCTTTGTGTTTTTGAGGATCATGAGGTCTGTATTGTTGTTTCGTATTAAAAATTGCAGATGTAACTCAATGGCCATTTCACCACTTAAAATTTTAATCATTTTTGAGATCTGGTCCTTAGGCTCTGGGTTCTTCACATAAAAGCAAAAAGAAACAAAAAACGTGAGAACCTAATTAAAGCTCTGTTAAAATACAGTTTATGAAAAGCCACTCTGATGTTTTCCTATCACCACATTCCAAAATCTGACAGGTTTGGGGACTAAAGGGACATTGTTGCACAAGCCCAAATCTCCCAGGTAATCAAGTCCGTTTGTGCACAAGAGTGTAGGTGGGAGAAGAAAATCTTTGAAAGGAAAAGTATTCTTTCATTGTAAGCAAAAGATATTAGTGACATCTGATATTCTGCAAGCTGCTATGTTTAGTCTTACAGATGACTCTCCTGCAAGAGGCAACTGCTTTTAAAAACGTGAACCTGAATTTCCACAGAAGTTTTAGTGGAGAGGACCACAAAACCACAACACCTTACATGACCCCACTGACCTGCAGCACCTTCCTGTGAGCTAAAGGCTTTATTTAGAACAGCAGCTAACAGAACTAGGATTCTCTAATGCATTCGTCTTCCACAGCCCTTTGAGAAAGCCTCCCTCTTCCCCACCATGGAAGAGTTTCCACAATTTAAGTCCCAACTGAAGTACCTTTTGAGAAGGATGAAAAGTACATCGCTGCTCTCTGGCATTATGTTAGGTGGTCAGAGATCAGCCAAACATAAGTAGTTCAGCCCTTAAACGCATCCTCTCAATTACTTCTTTGTAGTTAGCATTCTTTACAGTGGAAGATTACGCTCAAGAATGTTTCTGGCCACGAAGACCATTTTTATGTGCTTATTCATCAGCGCAGTCAGCAATGCCAACTCAGCAGAAATTGATTCAAGACACCTTTACTGCACAAAAGCACTGTTTACAGTTTCCTTGACGAAAATGAAAATTTACCCCTTTTGTTTTCCTCGTGGAATACAAATTCAAGAAAACACTTCAGTTTGCCCTTGATTAAGTAAAATGTTGTCTTTTTTAACAGATCTACAAGAATCTCTCAAAGATTCACAAGTCTAGTTTGCAAACATGCAACAGGGGGAAAAAGAAAAAACCTTGTATTGGGTTTTATTTCCTTCTCAGGTAGCATTTCCTTTCCTCAGCATCAGAAGTGTCAGAATTGCATTAGCTATGCATAAAATGCTGAAATGCAATTGCATGTGCATGTTACGATACTTGGGGAAAAAGCTGGAAAAAAGGACTCCAACCAGGAAGATAGCCACCATCCTAGCCAGAAGAAAAATCATCTTCCTTCATGGAAAAGAAACTTTATGTTATGTTAGCATCCCCTTCTGCCATTCCTGCAGAACAACATCGGTCCTATCTAGCCAGAACTACGGCTGGATTTCAGAAGGAGAAGAAATTAAAAAAAAAAAAAACACCCACACCTAATTCATCAGCTAAGGTTCAGCTGGTTTTCAGAAGAAAAAAAATCCATCAAGCTAATTCATCGGCTAAGGCTCTCAGCAGTAGTCAAATTTCAGGAGGAGTCATATAGGAGTTAGTTATTTCAACAAAAAGCAAAGACATAAGCCAGATCCTTCTGTTTTTCCCCCTTTTTCTGGGCTCAGTAATACCCACTGAAATCCACCTACTTCCTCCAGCTTTCCGTATCTAAACTGTTGGACTTTTAGACTGTCAATTATTTGGTCCTCAGAGACTGTCTGTCACCTTGCCTCCAAAGCAAGACAGAAGTGAAACTATTTTTCCTTAGCTGAACTGATCCAACAACCCCAGGTTCAAACCCATAAGAACAACTAAGCAAGGCACATTTTTGGAAACGGCACTCACAATTTCTGCAGACTTCCCTGCACTGGTGCTTCCTGGTTTCTCTTCTGCTTCCATAGCATCACTGAAATAAAGTAAAAATGAAAAAATACAACCCAATTCATCACTCATAACTAGCCAAACACTGTAATTAGGGCTAAACACTATCCTGAAATAGTAGTCCAGGATTTGGAGATGACAGCTGGAAATAACAGGACTTTGACAAGACAAGGACTGACTATCTGGAGGTCACTGCTGAGAAGCAAACACCTTTACAGTTCAGTTGTCAGGGGACTTGAAGACAAAGGTCTGGAAATCCCCACCCTCTAACTCCATCTAGAGACAAAAATAGAGATGCTGGTATGGAATGAAAAGGCAGACAAGTGGGAAAACAGGGTCAACAACTAGGCAGCAAGGGTAATTATATCCTCACCCAAAAGCTTGAGCTCATCATTACTAGGATGAATGCTACAGTGTTGAAATGGAAACGAGAGATATTAAGCTGTCGTTAGCACCTTGTCCTAAACGCTTCACAGGCTGATTTATACATTATTTTGTCTCAGCTTTTATTCTCTCTTCTTCCCTAGCGAAGTAATGCTTGCTATACCCTTATTGCTGATTCATAAGCATTTAGAACCAGTTCCTCACAGCTGCATAAGCCCTTACATTTAGACAGCCTTGATCTAGGCAGCGCTTCCCATCACACATTGTCAAAGATGGTACAGGGGTCAGGTTGCGTACAGCCATGACAACTCTGGAGACTAAAGAGCAGCTGGAACACAAACTTCTTCCACACTGCACCCCTGCTGGGCAGCAGCCTTAGCCTGGATTGGTCAACCCTCTATAGAAGTTTACAACAAAACTATCTATGCCAATTATTTCTAAGCATTTAAAGAATTTACAAACAAAAAAAGGGATTGAAGGATTGTTAGTGTCATCTTCAGGTGTTTTTTTTTTCTTTCCCTGTTATCAGGGTTTTTTTGCAGCTAATATCCAGTGATGTTGACTGCTGAAAAAGTTTTAAGTGTCAGGATTTAACAAAACTCAGGCAACATCTGAACTAGCTCTTCTTGCTGGAAGTACAAGAGGGTCTATAATACTACAGTACCATCTCTGAGCTCACTCTTCCCACAAGCAGGTATGGGAACAGCTACAATGTGAAGCCAAACCTGCACATAGCTGCAACGTGCTTTTTGTTCATACCTACCCCTTCCTTAGCTCTGCCAATTTCTGCAAAGACAACACAACACCAGAGCGTTCCCAAGCAACTCACGCTATGGCTTAATGCACTACTGCTCATGAGCTGAGCTACACAAGCCACACGAGTGCACCGTGCCTGCCTCAACTGCAAAGGAAACGCATTTTTCAAACAGTGGATTCCGGTAACATACAATTTTGCCCTGAGCAAATACTATGCCTTGTCTATGACCCTGACTTAAATGGAGTAACTCGATTGCTTGTAATAGAGATCTATACACAGAACAGAAGGCTCCACCACAGCAGGACTGTAACTGAACAATTATGCCTCTTCTCAAGCCAATGTCCCCACCTGTCTTTCTCTGATCCAGGGACAGTGCCGGTGTTGGTGGATCCAGGCACAGAGGCAATGGGAGTTCCAACAGTGCGGAGATTCTGGATCACAGAAGACAAGAACTGCTGGCTAGCACTTTCGTACAGATCAAAGCAAATTTGATAGGCCATGAGAAGGTTATCTTCCTTCACCAGTTTTTCCAAGATGTCGCTTACAGCCTGTGGATCATCCAGGAATATCAGGCACTGAGGGAGAGGAAAGGAAACAGAAAAGAAAAATCAGGAGAAGATATTGTATACTTCAAAATGAAAAAGCAACACCACGTGAGGCCGCACTCCATTTTCCCTACTGCCTTATCTGTTGTTTCCATGGAACATCCCTTCAGAGAAAGAAGCATTCTGTCTCTCTCATAGAAGGTAATAAGAACCTTCGAAGAGTTTTCACAGGTCAGTTTAAGG
>VXAL01014000.1:218914-234414 GCA_013399475.1 Chauna torquata
TTTAAGGAGGAGACCAAGTATTATAAATTCAAGACACACCATTCAAGCCTTCTTATTTACGCAGATTTATCTTCGGAAGCTCACAATATTATCCTACTAAACACAGAAGTTTCCAAAGCACATTAAAGAAGCATCAGTCATTTTGTAGGGTTGTTTCCGCTAAAATGGAACAGGCATAACACTCCTAAGTCACATGTACACTGCATACCAATACTGTCAAATGCTTGAGAATCTGAGTAACTTCATAGCTGGTTATCTAAATACATTCAGACAACAGCTTGCCAAAAAAAAACCAAACCATTGTAATTGTTCTTTGGAGGAATAAATAAAATTCCAAACTTTGAAGCTACTATCTGATACTCTCTACAGAGGCTTGAAATAATCAGTTGTCTGTGTCCCCAAACTGCCTTTGAACTTTTCCTTTTCTATTAATTGATCAAGTGTACAGTATTTGTAATACAAAAGATATATCATTTCATCATGATATATATTTCAATCATGCAACCAGGAAAAAGTATTTCATTTAACTGAATAAAAAATCAAAGAATAACACCTTTTGAGTGATCTTTAAACAGTACTCTGAGAAGTTTACCTGGCACACGTTGATGAAGTCTGGTTTCTCCAGATTCATGTAGATTTTAACTAGAACTCTCAAGACTTTATTACGAAACTGTTTATTTTGCATCAAAGACATGCAGAGCTTCAAGCTGTAGGCTAGCATCCCAGGAACATCGTTCTGAAATGAAATTCAGTGATATGAAGTTTAGGTTTGGATTGACAAGAGAGGATTCAGAAATTTTGATAAAGCTACCTCCCTTCCATTTAAAAAAGCAGAGCAAAAGACATGCACACATAAAACCTCACAGTTTCACTTTTCAGAAAAATCTCCTCCTCAGAAAACCCATTTTCAGAAAAGCTTATCACAGCTGTATTACAATTTAAAGAAAAAACTACTACCAGAAAATGTACGGGACAAACATTCAATTCAGTAGTTAAACTGAGTCTTTAATTTAGACCTAAGATACACAAAAGATTCATTTAAAAGTTTAATACTTATTTCGCCCCTTCACCTTTCCTGTTTGAATATTTTCTTGAATGCAGTGAAATTCGTTGCATTAACATAAAATGTCAGCAAATCAAACCAAGAATCAAGAAAAGATCTCCAACAAACCCATTTCTTGCTAGAGACCGAGAAACAGATTTCACTACTAGACTTCAGAAAGTTAATTTGAAATGAGGGATTTGTCATAAGCAATAAAATCAGTAAATGCACAGGACAGCAGAGAGAACAAGGAAAGCAAGACAGATGCCTTATGATAATCACTCCCATATACCAAAATAGGAGACATCCAAGAAAACTGAAAAGCTGTAAACTGAAAAGTGGTAAAATTTAAAGGTTTTATACGTTCTGGCACACAGTTGATACACCGCAGCACAACAAGATAAGACATACTCACAGAATTGCTGCAAATGACTACAGGTATGCTTCTCTTAATGCCATGCCTTGGTAACATGACTTATCTTAAACCCTCAGTGAGAGATGTTAAAGCCAGACTGTACTGCCTTGCGGTCAGGGCAGGCTAAGTCTGCACACAGACATTTTCTGAGAACTACAGCACCTTGCCCAGCAACTGCATTTTTTGTTTTGTTTTGTTTTACCTGCCATAAATAAATAGCTTACCTATCCCTAAGGATCCCTTCCCACACTGAATCACGACAGATAACAACAAATTAAAAGAGCTATTCTTACATTAGGCCAGACCTAAGGTCTGCCTAGCCCAGTACCATATCTCCGCTAGTAGCTGACAGGGAGTACCTAAAGAGGGCACTTACCCAGGCTTCCTGGGAATATTCTCCCAGCAACTTGCAGCTCAGTGATTTCCTAAAGCTAGGGGTCTCTTTATACTTGATAGCCCTGTGCAGCTTTGCCTTCCATGAACATTTTGAAGTGACCCCACCCCTACCCGCTCCCCTTCGCGAGAACTGCATAAACTCTTCCCTCTGAGTTTCATCTCTTATTTTGCCCACACAAAACAGGTCAAGTTCCAAAGCAACCCAGATCTTGCACTTCACTTCTGTATCCACACCTGAAAAAGCCTAGCTACATACACACCCTGTCTCTTGCACATACCGATTCGAGGATGGTTTTCTCAAAGATGTCCAGCCTGCGTGTCTCTAGTGCAATGCCAATAGCCTGCTTGTACTTGTGGTCATCCAAGCATCGCTGGAACATTTTGTTCACTATCCCTTCTAGCCTTTCATCAACAGGTTTCTTCTCCCCTTCTGGCAGCTCTGCGTTCTCCACACACTGCTTGGTATAGTGGTCGATACATTTTGCTAAAAAGATATTGAACAAATACAGGGAAAAAAATGTCAGCTTCCTAGATGTTTGCAGTTTTCCACACAGGCTGGAAAACAGCCAGAGACCAGTGGTGAAAAAAATAAGCAATTACCACATAAGGCATTTAGATGTCTATGCATACCAGCAAGACCGACAAGACAGACACCTTCATCTTGTCAAAATACACCTATACTACTGACACTGAAGTCAACTGATGTTAGATCACAATCTCTACAGATTTACCTAGACACTTCTATCTCTCACTAATTATCCCATTTTAAACCAATTGCCCAAATCTTCTATTTAAAATTAAATCACAGCCAGCATATCAATTTATTCTGAATCTAGGGTAACCTGATGCTCCCCATGCTGGTCTTTTCATCTGGAAGGTATGTGCATACATACATTATACCAGCAAAACTCAGCATATGGGAAACCGCGTGCAGATGAGGCACAAGAGCCATTTGTGTGGTCAAAGATACAGACAGTAATGGAAGATACTTATCTTTCCTAACAAACTCTGATTTTAGCACTGAAACCATGAAGATATTTTTAAAATGGAACCAAGGACATGATTTTTGTTCAAGTGGCAGGATATTTTAAATAAATGCAGAAACAGCAGTAGGAGACTTTCCAGACCCACCGTAAGCATTAGCTGGGGAGAATGAAAGCCAGCCCTGGTCCATCATATTCTCTCAAGGGCAACTGATACCAGTGGATGATACTTTTAAAAAACATTCAACTTAAACATGCATTCAACATCTGACTTGTAATTTTGTTTAAGAAGAGAAAAAAAATTGTACCCCTCAGGTAAGCAGCTACATTTATTAGCTGATTATTTCCAATGTTATTCTGACATCGACAATGACATTAGAACACAAATGAGAGAAGTGAAAATACACAAGCAAAGCAATTTTGCTGTTAGGAACTTGCAATGGGATAACTGTTAAGAATAGGAAAAGATTGCCAGAACTCCAAAGCCAGTTCTATCACAGAATCCCCAAACAGATGGGAAACCAAGCAAAAATAAACTGGGTAAAAGTAGCTGTAGCATCAGTTTAAATGAATACGAGAAGAGGAAGAGGAATATTTAGAAAAGCAGCTAAAGCAAGTGAAATTGCTAAGTTACAGTAGTTTTGGCAACAAAAGAGCTTTTCTTTTGCAGCAGCAGTTGTTTACCAATGATCGTCTCCACATATTCCGAGTTGTCATTGACATTGAAGAGGTCACCTGCTCCCAAGGCATAGTTCAGCGATTCCTCAAAAGCTCCCAGGTGGTAAAACACTTTGGAAGCAACTAAAGCAGCAAACTGCCGGCTCCGGAAGCCCTCATCTTCATAGAGAACTTCACTGAAAAGAAGAGAGGGAAGAGCATTAACTCTGTGTGCTCGGTTCTCCTTAAGGCCACATGACAGCTTGACTGAACTTTCATCTTTGGGACTACAGTTCCAACCCCCAATTAAATTAGTGCTTTCCAGGAAGTATGAGGCTAGATCCTATATGAGCCAGTATCAAGCAAGGAGAACTACATCCCCTTATACCTCATCTTCTTTTAAAGCTGCACACCCTGCAGTAATGAGTGTTTTTCTTACATTTTGTCCACTGACTCGGAGATTTCTGCCCAGAAGTCATTGACAACAGCATTCAGCTTGTGAAGAGCAAACTCCTACAGAAAATAATAAAATTATATTACATAAAGAATGCATTTATTGCCTTTCCTCATTAAAAATGATGTGCTACCTAAGACTAATATGATAAAAACTGACCCACTTTAAACAGCATGTTCTGCTTTAAAAGATCCTTGCAAACATTCACTAACTTTGCAACTCCTTTGCAAAGAAAGGGCTATTCATTTAACAGCTAAGGCAGAGAACACTGATGCTCCTTCCCATGGTCTCCCTGCGATGATTGACAACTGAAATTCCTTAAAACACAAAGTTTTCAAAGTGTTTGTGGCAACCTTAGTGTAGCACACAGAATTCTGGCCTGTGGTCCACACGAGCCAACGCTACTAATTAATTTGGACACAGTGTTTTAGCAGACGAATGATATCTAGACCAGAATTAGCCCACTTGCAACCAGTTCAGACAAAAAGCAGGGCTTATTCAGATCTACCACCACCTATGTATGTTTCCGAGCAAAACATTCAGGGGATTGCCAATATTACAAGATGCATCTCCACCTCCTAAAGAAGCTATGTTAATCGTGCTTGCATAACTAGCAAGCATCATCAATACATCACCACTTTGGGTGTTCAGTGTCGTCCTATGGATTCATACACTGTGGACTGCAGAGCTCCGATTGCTGTTTTCTTCTACTACTACCAATGTGGTTTTCTTTCAAGACAAAACTAAGTGTGATTATTGTTTTACATGCCTCCATTTGTGTTAAAAACTTCAGATATTCCTCAGCTTTGAATTTTACATAGTCAAAATGCTGTCTCTGGCACACATTTAAGCAACAAAGCCCCCTTATCATCAGAGAACTGGGAGCTTCAGCAAAGCTCCAGTCTGATCCATGTTCAAAACAAGGAAGTTTGCCATCTGTTACCATGTTATTTAAGCCTTTTCTTTCAGCTTTTAGGCTGAATACGATTTGTTGCTGTCCAACAATTACAGTTACTGAGATCCAATCATTTCTGATTTTAAGCTCTCGATGTAATGCATTTGCTATTATTTGCTCCTAGACATAATCAGCAGCACTGAACTTACCTTGAGCTGTGGCTCTTCTTCATCCAGAAGAGAGATAATTCCAGCTGCAAAACAAGATCACAGTCAGTTTTGGACTCTGTTTTAAAGGTGAACATGTCATTTAGTTCAAAAACAAAAGAACATGAAAGAAGACTGTCTCTGGAATGCTACTTTAAAATCTTCAGTATTAAAATTCAAAGATCAGATTCAAGTTTGTATGAAAAATGAATATAAAAGCTCAAAATTCATAAAGGGAAAGGTACACTCTTTATAAGAGATGATCCTTCTTAGAGGAAAACATATGAGACAGGAACTTAGAGAATTTGGGTTTTAGTTTTACTTCCAGCTCCATCACTAGTTTGCTGGCTGTTTACTAGCAAGTTACTTCCACTTCCCCCGAGGGGCATAAAGGTCATTTCAAAACATTCTTTTTTCAGGCCAAGGAAACAGGCCTAATAGCTAAGAGAAGATGTCATCTCTCTCAGCTTTATCAAGATTCTTGATGCTGTCCCAGAACACTTGCAGAGCTACTGAAACATGGTTTAACTGACATAACTGGAAGAGAGCTCCACAGCTCCTTGAAGAGCTCAGTCTGAAGAGTGACTATAGATGGTTCACTGGAAGGATGCAACTGAAAGGGTGGCCAAAGTTCAACACAATTCCCTGCTTTTTATCTTCCATTGGTTACACAGATTGATAACCTTTTTAAATCTGCAGAAGACATCAAATTAGAAAGGCCTGTGAGCCTACTGAAGGCTTTCAAAAGATTTTGACAAACTGTGGGGAGAGAGGGAGGAATCCAAGGGAGAAATTCCCCCCCCCAGAGGAGGGGGAATCCAAAATGGGGGCACAGATCAGAACGAATAATGTATGACACAGAAAGGAATCATAGTAGTACAGTGAATTCAGGTGAAACGTGATCAGTAATATCATACGGCTGCAGCAGGAGGCATAGAACCCAAACTTCATACTGAGATGTGTCAGTGAGAGTATTTCTTGGCAGACACGAGGCAATCCTTCCCTCTGCTTGGCACTGATACTGCGCTGGACTGCTGTGTCCAGTGCTAGGCATCCTGTTTTAGGAGTTAGGAGCAAACTGGGGTGTTCAGAGCTGAGCAATAAGAACAAAGAGGTCTAGCTATCAGGACTTAGAAAGGCTGACTGGAGGTCTGTAACTGTTTAGTCTCCTGAAATCTGAAAAAAACACAGAATTCATACATGAATAGGGCAGCTGCCAGCAGAAAGAGAATAATCTGATCTCTGTGTTGGATATGAACAGGCGTAGTAGGACCAAGGTTTATTTGGAGCTCTAAAGATTGAGGTGTGATGATAAGGACAGTTTTCTGACAAAAAGAAAGTTACTCGTTTTGCCTAAGGATGTTGTGGGATCTCTACTATCAGATTTATTTAAAAACTAGTTATACACACATCCGCCAGTAACAACTGAAGGAGCACTGATGTGGCCCCCAGGCGTGGAAGGCAGCCCACTGCGCTCCTTCCTGCTGTTTTCTGCAGCTCTGCTCCATATATATATTTTGTAAGCTCCTGCATTTTCAGGCAAAAGCAATCTTATTGCTCTTCAACATACCACTTCCACCTTTCTGAAATCTTTTTAAAACTAGTTCCAACTTCTTTTCAATTAAAACAAGACTTACAACGTAAAAGAAAAGGTTCAGAAGGAGAAAGCTACTTGCGGACTGCTACCCTCTGCATCGTTTCTCTCACAAAGCCACCATCAGTCACATACTAATTTCTGCTCTGAGTACTCTTGGAAATACTTTTCCTATTCTCTTATGCTGCAAAAGTTCTCATCACATCCAGCAGCAGCGTTTACCATCTAGTTCCTCACAGTCCCTTTTCCTGGACTCTTTAGGCTGCCTTTTCCTCTGCGAGGCATGTGCGCTCCTAACCCCCCTCCGAAGGTGAAGTCCGCAGCTTCCCCCAGTCTCATTTCGCGCTGTACCTCCCACCGACACTGCCTGTTTCATGCCCGCTGTGCGTTGCCCGCTTTAAGCGGGCGAAGCCCCTCTTTCCCCGCGGCAGGGCAGGAGCTCCCCGGGCCGGCCTCGCGAGGCCACGAGCGCGCCCTCGCAAAGCACCGGCAGGCGCTGGACGGCGGCTCCCGGGCGGGCAGGGAGCCGCTCCGCCGCCTTCCCTCACTCAGGGCCGGGCCGCCTCTGCCTCCCGCCCGTCTCCACCGAAGGGCTCAGGCCGCCGCAGCACCCCGGTTCCACGGCGGGGCACCGGCCACCCCCGCAGCTCAGGCTTACACTGCCGGTTGCTGCCAGCCGCCGGGCAGCGAGGGGGCCTCCCGCTCCCGCTGAGACTCACGGAGGCGACGGCCACGGGCAGCCGGGCAGAGGAGAGGCCCCGTGACGGGCCGCCCCACTGAGGGCTGCGACCGGCACCCCCGCGGCCTGCGGCGGTGCCCAGTCACGGCCCTGACTCAGCGAAACCCCGGCGGGCAGCACGGCCCCGCGCCGCTCCCTCACCGGCCGAGGTGATCATGGTGCCGCCCGCCCGGCCCGCGGAGGGAGGTGGCGTCCGCTCCGCTCTGGCCCAGCCGCGGTGCTGCCGCCTCCGCCGCCGGGGTCCGCACCGCGCCGCCGCCGCTCCGCCGCCGCCCGGCCCGGAAGTGCCGCTAAAGCCCCCTTCCGGCAGAACCCCGCTGCTCTCTGGGGAAGGTGCCCGTGGTGATCGCCTGCTCGCAAAGCCGGCTGACGGGGCGGGGCGGCGGGGCAACAATCAGGCGCGAGCCGGGCAGCTCTACCCGCCCCGCGGCACTGGCGGGGCCTCGCACCTCACACGTCCGTGCCCCCTCACGCAGAGCTCAGGGGGTGACACGGGGCCCTGCGGGGCCGGGAGCGGAGGAAGCCCCACGGTGGTCCCGCAGCCCCCCACGTGTTTGCGCTGTCCTTGGGCAAACGGCTGCCCCTTGCCCCGCCGCGGGGCTGCGTGTGCTGGGGCACAGGCGCGTCCCGCGGGGCTGCAGGGTCGGTGCGGCCCCAGCGGCCTCCCCGCTCCCGCAGGCCGCCTCCCGGCCTCTGCTCTCGCACCCTAGGCGGCCGTGGGGAACGGCCGCGGTCGAGGCCGTTTCTGCCTTAAAAAGGAAAGCACGCGTACGGGCGCATGGGATGCCCCCTCGCTGCATCCTTCCCCCGGCAGTCACGGTGGTTACGGGCACGGGGCAGTGTCTGCAGCGCCCGCACTTATCTGCAGGTGCCCGAGCCGAGGGGCCTGGGGGCCCTGCCTCGCTTCCTCTATGGACGGGTGGGAGGCTCAGCCCGGTGGGGTTGCGCTAAGGAAAATCTCCCTCAACAGCAATGGGGCTGCACAACAGCAGATCAAAGTGTCCAGGCTGGCAGCATTGGTTTTTTTTAACCAAATAGGGAAAAATATTTTCAGATGGGCATGAATTCCTCGAGGAAAGCTATGGCCTCAGTGGAAGTTATTTTGGAAAACTGCCAGAGCTCAACCCATGATGGAGGAGTGGGTCAGCTCCGCTTCTTGCAGGCAGCTGCTGTTGCTTGCCTCCAACCTTCCCTCTACCCACAGGCAAGCAGCCCACCTGTGCGCAGGTCTGCTGATCTGGATTCCATACGGTGGGGTCACTTCCATTCCCTCCCAACAAATATTTAAATCAAGAGAAACATCAGTTAAACCATGCATAATGTTATTTTAAGGGCAACACTATGGTTAGAAAAATAAATAAAAGACAAGTTTCAATTCAGAAATTAAACGTCTTTATTCTTTACACCAAAGAATTAAAATAACAGTGCCCTTAAATTATGAAATCAATTAAACATGTTAAACTAAATGCAGCATCTTCACATGCCAAGTTGGGGTGGGGGGGGGATTTTTAAGCTACTTCCACTGCTCAGCGAAAGGTAAAAAAAATACCTGGGGTCAAATGCATTCCCACTCACACCTCTCAAAATCCCAGGCATTTAATCAGTTTCAATGAAAGTCTTCACTGCAAGGGTCAACTTGCATGTTTTACCTATAAATTACCAGTAAATAAATCCATTGGATTTGTAACACTAAGGTTTAACTGCAAATCTTGGGTCACTTCTTCATTGATACATTCCAGGTGGCAAAGGCCAAATAGTGCAAGAAAATAAAGATTCACCTGATTATGCTGTCAAGTCCTACAAAACTTGCCTAAACCAGGACGTTATTGGGAAAGCGTGTAACCGTCAGTGACCCGGGCTGAAGATGAGCAGAGGGAATCCTCCGCACACCAGAGCCCATGCGCTGGCGTTGGGGACTGAGCGGGAGGATGCCTTCGTCTCACTAAGATGACTTGCAAGTCAGTGCTGAAGTCCAGGGTCATGCGTACAGCCACCTGCGCCAGGCGACGTTATTGAGTCACCTTGTTACATGTGTGTTTTCCACCTGGTTGTGACCATGAGGCAAAGAAAACCTATGGAAATCCTGCAGGCTGGAAGGAGAGTGGGCTTGGTGCCCTCTCTGGAGAGCAGCATGCCCCACCACGTTCCGCCACCTCTGAGGCTCGCCCTCACCATCCTGCGCCAGCAGGAAAGAGTTTCTGCTCTCTGCCAGCCCAAAGGGCAGAGCAGCACCATCATGAAGGGGAACAACTCTAAACCCAGTGTTACTGTTGTTACCCTGGTGAGGTAGGCAAGGTGTCACCATCCCCATCCTACCGGTGGGGAAACCGATGGATGCATGGATCAACCATTGTTGATGGTTGCAAGCAGAGCTGGGTAAAAAACCCATCCCCTGCTTCAGGTAAGAGCTAGAGAGAAGCCAAAGGCACACTGCTGGGAGAGAGTGCTGGCTGGAGCCGGCAGGACTGCAGACACTCTGCTGCCACCGGGAAAAAGGAGTGAGAGAGAGGACAGATGTGGGGAGGACACGCTGCCATCATTCAGCAGGGAACAGGGAGGTAGGACATGAGAGGCTCAAGCTTCTGGCCGGAGCTGGGTGAAACTCCAAAAGGACAGCCAGGCGCAAACAAAGTCCAGCAGCTTGTGCCAAAAATAAAACAGGACCTGTATTATGTTGTGTTAAAATAAGCATAAAAAAGATATTCTACCATTATAATAATATTCCCCATAAACCAAGGATTTGTAATTAATTTTGTTGCCCCACAGGCTGCAGGTAGCCCTTTGGAACTGCTTAAATAGGTGCTTTTTAAACTTTTATATTAATTTCTGAAGCAGCCACATCTTGTTGAGAGGAATGCTGCGGGCCACCCCCAGGACCTGCCACTACGTGGCTGCGGAGATGTCCCAGGTGGGACGGACCTCTGCCATAACCCTGTCTACCATCGAGCACACGGCAGTCCCGTCTGCCACCCGCCCCACTGCAGGCAGCCCATCTGTCAGCCTGCAAGCACCACGACGAGACAGATGGATGCATCCTGCTCTCAAAACCACCCTCTGCTCCAGCTGCCATTGTTATCAGTATCTTTTGCATTATTCTTGTTATCCAGAATAGGTTATTATTGCCCCCTGATCAGATACTTAGTTATATCCAAGCCTTTTCAGCTGGCTGGTAGATCCAAGACCTCATATTTAATCCCATTGCAGTCTCCATGCCACTGCGTTGTCTTTTTTTTTTTTTTTTCCCCTGATCAGAGAGAGGGCAGGAACTTCAAAACAGCAATAAAGCAGGAAAACAGGGCAGCAGAATATGTTTGCCTGGGAGGCCAGTCCTGGCAATCTCAGCAGGGAATTTTGCTCTAAATTAGAAAGCATTCCCCTTTCTTCAGGCAGATCGACACCCAAAGTCCCCATGTCACCTCACCCAGGATGCAGGATACATTCCCAAAGGGCTTCTCCAAAGCCCATTGTCCACCGGCAGCTGCAGGCACCTCCGGGCAGCAGGGCACAGCCCCACGGGCAGGAGGTGGCTCTGGCACGGACCTCAGAGGCTGTCGGCAGCCATGGAAGACCCTGGCGAATTCCGGCGTCTCCCCGGAGCAGTGGGCTCTGCGAGGAGAGGGTGAGTGGGCACACACCAGCTCCTCCTCCCGCTGCTGCATATCAGCCAGGCAGGACCGGGACATGGATCGTGCCGGGTGCCCACTTCTAGGTGCCCATGCCTCCAGCAGCTTCTTCGTAGTTTCCGTTGGGAGACAGGCTGGTCAGAGCCACTTCCTGGGGGTCCTGCTGGTCATCTGCAAACAGCAGAGAGAGGTCAAGGGAGAGCTGACTGGGAAAGCCTTCCTCATGCAAGCTGCAACTCCAAACAACACGGAAATAAAGCACAGGGACAAAGCGATTGATACATACTCACAGCCTGAGCACAGCTGATTTTTTTCGTAATGGATTCCCATGTTGTTTTACAAACTTGACATCACTTCAACAAGCAGGGGTGATCCATGAGCAAAGGAGCAGCATCCCTGCAGACAGCCCCACGGACTGCTGCAGTCTGAGCAACATCAAAACGTGCTGCGCAGGCATGAGGCTTCACCTGCCTGCCACTGACTGCAAGATCAGGCACGTAAATTGTCTGAGCCACTGTCTTCCCCTAGAGAAGCTGCCTCAAAGCTGCACAAATTGGCCATTTCAGTCGTTTTCTCAGACCCTCTTGTTTTTTACAACAGATTAACCTCCCTACTCACATGCTCCGTACAGCAGCGTGGATCTCCACACCACGCCTGAACAATTTCCTTCGAAGCAGCGAGCCCAAGGCTGACTGCCCTCCTGCTCAGCCCCGCCAGCCCCAAGTGCAAGTGGTTTGGGAGCACTGCTTCCAGCAGCATTTGCAGAAAACATCACGTAAGATTGGGGTGGTGCTTCCAATTCACTGTGTAGATGCACAGCAGTTCCGTCACCTCCTGCAAAACGCAGCCGAGCCCAGCAGTGCTTCCAGGGGTGTAGCTGGGCACCGGACCCAGCGTGTTTTTATTTAGTCAAGTAAAAGGTCAGAAGACACAGCAGCCAGGTGCGTGCTGGTTGTCTTCAGGTTCTGGCCAAACCTGAGCCAGGGAAGAGATGTCTGGAGCTGGAAATAGCCTCAGGAGGCCACCAGCAAGGGGTGTGGGCATGAGGACCACCAGGGAGCCGGTGAGGAACCTCTGGCACTCACAGCAGCAGTACGAGGCCCTCGAGGGAGCTGGGCATACCTTCACGAACATTGTTTGCAGCTTTTGATATGTGGCCTTTTCTCCGGCTCCTCCGGCTCCAAGAAATGCACTGCAGGAAGGAAGGCAGCCTCCACCTCTCCATCTCTTTCTCCTCTTCTGGATAAACCAGAGAAGACGGGCTCAGAACGGCACCGGGTCAGCGCCGCTGCTCCGCCACCTCCCAGCTCGTTCCCTCCGCCAGCCCAACTCCTCACGGCACAACCTCCACGCCAAAAAGCACAGAGCAGCTCCTGGGAAACCTCATCTCAGGCTGACAGTGCCCTGCTGTCCTGGAAATTTGTCCCCGGCGTTGGTTTCCACTTTGCCATATGGCTGCCAAAACCACCCCAAACGCTCGTTTCCCCCAGCAGATGCTGGTTTAGAAGCAGCAGCCGCTGGCAGCCCAGGGAGAGCAAGAAACCCGGCAGCAGCTCAGCCAGCACGCGTGGCGATCCTGAGGACTAACACACCTAGGGCATTCCTGCAGAAGGAAGTTTTTCTTTTGTATTATCACACATCTTCTGCCATCTTGACCTACTTATTGCTCCCCCCTTTATTCAGCAACCCCTCCTGCCCAGGGAGACCTGCGGGGAGCAAGGGCTTGCAGGACACCAAAAACTAAAGCTGTGATGCTTGCAAAGTGCGGAGAGTACGTGGCCTCCATCCATGTATAGTATTTATTCTGGAGGACAGCAAAGCTCACAGCAAGTTACTACAAGCTTTCACGCTGTTATAGTAAAACAGATCGGCAGCTTGTAAAACACTGCAACAGCTTACTTTATACAGTCTCCAACAGCAGCAGCTCAGCATCCCCATTGAAATATCGTACAGCCTTTCACCTCCTAATCAGGTCTTATCTCCCAGTGACAAATGATAAACTGCTTCAGCGTCCTTCATCTTATCAAACCATTGCAACACCAAAGGGTTCACAATAGCAGCGTTTCCTGCCAGTCAACAAACCAAAACCTCCAGCCACAAACACATCCCCTCCTCACAGTCCTCGGGGACTCTGGACACACTGGGGCAGAAGCAGGGAGCAGCCCGCCACATTCCTGCTGAGACCTGAGGCACGTGAGCCCCATTGCTGCTCCTGTCCCAGCTCCGCCGCACAACGAGCAGCACCTGGGACCTGCCCAGCAAGGGGCTGCAGCTCCAGGGTGACCCCCCCAGGCAGAGCAGAGCAGCGACGTGCTGGATGAGGAAGGGGCTACGAGGCTGGTCTGAAACGAAAAGGGCACAAGCATATGTACGCAGGGCCTTACAAGTTATACCAGTGTCCACAAACGCAGACACTCTGCATTCCTCCCAGCATCCTTATCCAGATGCAAGAGCATCTTTTGTCGGCTTAGCCTTTCAACGTCAAGAAGGGAAACACGACAAGCTCAGCCCCCACTGAGGACGTCTTTCAGTGGCACCCCAGAACCTGCTTTGCAGGGTTCTCCACAGCCCCAGGCCCATCTTTCACACATTCCTCCCTCACATCACACTAAACATATTATTCTCCCTGGGGAAAGCCACAGGGTGAAGGAGACCAGGCTGCAGCAAAGCTCATTCTCTCCCGCGTGGCTGGCACTGCCAGGTCCCCAGCTCTCCAGAGTGGCACAGCAGGGGCCACACGGAGGCCTTGGTACGCAGGGCTCACAGGGGCATGAAAAGAAGCTGACCCTGCAGCTGAGGAGCATCCTCATTGCACATGCAGGTCATGGGACACTTGCATGACTAAGCACCATCAGAGGTGAATTAAAGCAACACGCTGAGTCCTCCTACCACAACGCTTATAAAGAGCACTCCAGCAGGCTGCTTGCAACACCTGCTCAGGCTCCTTTTGCTCCTCTTTCTCCACTGCACTCCAATCCCACATTTGCGTGAAGGACAAATCCACAGCTAGTCACAAAGATATGTGTTGTGAGGCAAGCGCCAGCACGGTGCAAAGGTGGAAAAAGGTCACACGCAGGGATGCTTTTCTGCCTCTGCAGCTGCTGTCCCAGCAGGCTGCCGTGACCAGAACTGGAGGGTGCACTGGCATCTGGGCAATCACCAGAAAAAATTCTTGCAGCAGGAACAATGTGAGGAAAGCAAAAGCCTGCAGAAGGACAGAAGCTGGAAAGGGAAACATGCATGTCTCAGTACAAAGGGTTGGCAGAAGACAGCCCCACACACTCACAGGGGGGTGCAGTGGGCCCCGACAGTCTCAAAGCCCCTCAGCGTTCAGATTCAGGATTCTGAACTGAGTTGATGGGAAGAAGCTGAGCTGCAACCGACTGTCCCCGTGTCACTGGGATCACAGAGGACCTGTCAACATGGAGCTGCAGACAACTGCTGGGACCCCTGAGGGGCAGGACTGAGAGAGAGCAGAACACCAGAGCCCCTGGACATGAAGAGAAGCAAGGGAAAAGTGGGAAAAATGAAAGAAAGGAGGAAGAAAGGGAAACAGCCCAAGACAAGCAACACCAACAACTCAGATGAGTCAGGGCTGTTTTGTGTGGCTGCTGTGGGGCAGAGCCTGCCCAGCTGCCCAGTGCCCTGTGCTTGCACACAAATACAACTCGCCTTTCACCCCGGGGCAAGTGCTGTTCCTCAAAGCCTGTTTGACACCCAGCTTTCATCCCGCCACCCTCACGGTACTTACACTGGCCACCAACAGACGCGTGTGGTTTTAAACCCAAACACCCACTTGTTCTAACTCATTATGTGAAGCCAACACAAGCATCTTCCTCCTGCAGGACCTGCCCGCACCCTGCGGCAAGGGCTGCAACCCAAGCCCGTGTCCCCTGAACACACTTCTGTCGGCATGGTGGGCCACTGTGTCACAGCTGTCACCTGCCACATCTCTGCCATCCAAGAGCTGCTTTTGTGCTTCCCAACCCGCAGTCTGTCCTCCCCGGCTGCCAGGGCTGGGAACCCCACCAGGAAGGGGCAGATCCCATTGGGAAGGCTCAGATCCCACCGGACGTGAAACAGATCCCCTTGGGAACAGCCAGCTCTCCCTGGGGAGGGGCAGATCTCACTGCAGCAGTGCAGGTCCCATGGGGAAAAGCCAGATCCCATCGAGGCGGGGCAGATCCAATGAGGAGGGAATGATCCCACCAGAAAATGGGGCGAATCCCATTGTAAAAGGCCAGATCCCATTGAGTTGGGGTGCTTCTCCCTGGGAAGAGGGAAAATCCCGTTGGGAAAGGCCGGATCCCATCGGGACGGGGCAGACCCCACCGGCAAGCACCCCGCGGGTGCAGCGGGCCAGGTCAGGGACCTGCAGGGGAGGGATGCCCGCCCGCCCGCACGCCGCCCGGTGCCCCGGTACCTGCGGGGTGCTGCAGGGCGGCCCGCAGAGCGCGGCAGGCGGCGGCGCGGCACTCGCGGAGGGCGGCGGGGCT
>VXAL01014000.1:234798-312627 GCA_013399475.1 Chauna torquata
GCCCCCTGTCCCCGCCACCCGCCCCGGACACCGGTCCCGGAGCTCCGCACGGTGCCGGCCCCATCCCGGCGGTGGCCCCCCCCCGCCAGCCCCAAAGCATCCCTCCGGTGCGCAGCCGCTGCCCGCCGCCGGGAGGGGACCTGAGCCCCCCGGGTCTGTCCGGCCACCACCCCCGGGGCCCTTGCACAGGCCTCCTGCGAGGCTGGTGCCGGTACCAGCGGGGAGGTGATAAAATTCAGGTAAAAAAAGTCGCTGTGGACAGGCTGGGAAGCTGAGAGAGGGGCGAGCGGAGGCTGTGATGGCTGCAAAGTGGGGCACGCACGAGGCCTCGATAGAGGAGCGGGCGATCGCACGCCCCAGGGGCGTAACGTGTCCCCCAGGTGCGACACGCGCTGTACCCCAGGGCGGCGATGGAGTGGCCTCTGTGGGCACCATGTGGGAACGATGTTCCTTGGGGAACAGTTAGCACCTCAAAGGCCATACCCACCCCACCAGACACAGGTTCCCCAATTCATGCATGAGCGCAAAACCTCGGAAGCGCTGCAAAGCCAAGCTGCTGCCCCTGCCCCAAGCACTGCACCTCTGGGTTCCTTCCCACACAAGCCCCCTTGGCTCCCCCTCTGCAAACACCGCATCCACCCCCTCAGCGCAAAACACAACCCTCAGCCACAGCCCTGCCAGCACGGGCAGCGCTCGGCAGGGACACGCACACGTCCCACACAAGCACGGGATGTTTGCAGGGGTAAGCGTGGAGCTACAATTAGGGCTTCAGTGCCGGCACGTGTTACGCAGCCGTGGCACAGGGAAGTGCCCGTGTCCTGTGAGCGGGCTCTGCCAGCTGACGGTGAATGAAAGCCACGTGCGGGCAGGTGCCGTGCCCAGCCCTGGCACTGGCACGGCATTGACGTGCCTGTCAGGCGAGCCAGGAAGCTCCAATCTGCAACACACGTGGTAAATACTTCCCGTATCCCACGTCAGAGACAGGTCCTGGACTCCCCCCAGACATTTAATGCCTTATTGCAAGAACCTGGGAGGGAATGAATGGCCCAAAGGTGCCAACGGCAGGCATCTGCCCTTGCAGACCACCTCGATGGGACATGGAGGATCCAGAGAGCTGAGGACGGAAATCCATGTGCCTGCCTGGCCACCTTGGGTCAGTGATTCCCCACAGGTGGCGAGCCGGTGTGCCTGCTCCCTGCCCATCCTCTCGGCCACCCGCAGGGCAGGTACATGCCACCAGCGGGTCCTCAGGCATAGCGGAGGTGGGACAGCTCAGGAAGGTCGCTGTGTGCCACCAGTTTTAATCCAGGAAAATGCATGCTCCAGTTACAACAGGCTTAGCAAACACTGCCCCACGCCAGCACTGTGGGGCCGGACATCCTGGGCAAGGGTTTCAGAGAGACTTTCTGCCCTGGCTCTTAGTAAAAGTAACTTACTCATTGACTAGCTCTGATAATCAAGTCGGGGGAGATAAAACAGGAGGATTAGGCTCCTCTTCCAAAGATCAGGGTCTATTGTCACAAGAGCCTGCCCTCCCACACCAGCATGGTAACCCTGAGAGCAGTTGTCAGCATGCCAGGGCTACAGTCAGACACGATTCAACAGACAGGTCTGGCCTTAATGTTGCCCAGGTTTTGCACTTACAAGGATCTTCTCTCATCTGTTCAGAAGCCTGCTCGTGGCCCTGCATTTTATCCGGCAGAGAAGAACCCTGGGTGCAGTCAGCACCAGGAGCTGTGCCAGGAGCAGCAGCAGGAGTGACGGAGAAAGGTGCAGGTCCCCAGCAGCCCACAGCCTTGGGGTTTCTCTGCTCACACCTTCCCCTGTTACAAAATTTCGAGTACAGATCTCACATCGGGGGTTCTCCAGAAGCCAGCCACAAGCAGAAGGTCTCCGGGAAGGGATTTGTGCAGCGAGCCAGTGCTAGATGGGAGAAGAACTCCTCCCTGCAATCACCAAGCCAAGGAAAGGCTCTTGCTTTGGCCAGTGTGACGGGGGGAAGCCCAGATCTGTTGAAGTTTGCTCTGAGAAGGCAGGACGCTCCTTGCAAACTAGACCCATGGCATGTTTGAATTCCACACCAGCCTGCCAAAACGCTGCTGGCGCATCCTGTGGTGCGGCAGTGCCAGTGGCACCCCGCCTGATGTGCAAAGACGATCATGGCATCGGTCTTGCAGGGCTCTTCTCAACCAGTGCTGTGCCAGTGGCTTGCACAGAGACCCCAAAGTGCCTCGGGAAGGGGGCTTTCCTGCAGGTCATTCACCAGGTTGGTGAAGATGATCCCTGTGGAGAAGGTACAGGAAAAGCCGCAGTGATCTTCCTGGCCTGGCCCAGAACGAGCACCACTGGCTATTTCTCCTCAGTGGCCCTGATGTTTAAACTGCCGGCAGTCAGCTAAAAACTAATATTTGGGAATGGATAGAGCTGTTCTTTGTGGCCACTGCAATTGTATAGTTAATTTTGGGTACACATGTACTGTTGCCAGTGGAGGCTGGTTGGAAACATGAATGTCACCCACAATATCCGAATAACCTTGTTTACATTTCCTTACTCATTAACAGAGGTAAGATCTAACAGCAAATACAACTTTATCTTCCTTAAAGAGATGCAGCTCATGCAGGTTAGAGGCAGCTGTCAGCTCAGCAGTATTTGTAGTCCCCAAAAAAGTGACTTCAGAGCTCTGGTGGGCATCCGAGCAGAAACCCAGATGTATTTACAGGGCCTGATGCTCTGCCCTTTGCCTTCAAACAGCAATCTGGCAGACACACTTGTAGAAAATCTCTACATCTTGCCCTAAATGAGGGTAATTGCACCTCTTACATATACCCATGCTTGTGCAGAGCAGACATCTGTTCATTTTGGCCTTCAAAGGGGGGAAGAGAGGACGCTTTGTTCAGAGAAATAAATGTGTCATTTATATTAGTAGTGCCTTGATGTCTAAGCAAGACCAAAGATCCGTTGGATTAGGCTCCTTAGGAGATGCATTTACCATGATTCATCTCTCATCTAAAAAGAGCAGAGAGAGGACAGGAAAAGGATTCTCATGCCAATTTTTGACAGGAGGTCAGAGAGGCTAAATGAGCACAAGGGAATCTGTGGGAGCAGTCAACTCTAAGCCCACGTGCCCAATGTCTCAGTCCTGCTCCTTAAACTCTTCCTCTTGGCAGCCCTGGTGCTCACAGGGGCACTTGGAAAAGCCTCTGAGCCAGCTGGGAGTGGGAACTTGCTGCCGAGGAGGTAAGCCTTCACGAGGCATTGCACAGGTGCTCTTTTACAGACCTGTACTCCAAACCTGCTTCCACTTACTGCTTTGGAAAATCACAGAATCAGGAAGAGATGCTGGAGAGCACCTGCTTTGCTTGTGCAGAGCTGACAGGAGCATTGCTGTGGGGGGACGTGCACTCTCTGAGCTCTTCACGCACGGAGATTTTCTTGGGTGCCCCAAAGAAGTACCAGAGGAGGCAATTGCAAACGAAGAAAACACCCCAAGCCCCTCCCATCCCCTTGCCCCAAACCCACCTAGTCCCGCTGACCCCCTTACAGCCCATTTCCTGGTCTCCCATGGTTCCCCACAGCTCTTCCCACCCCCACCTTCCCCAAAACTTTCCTCAACCCTTCCAGCCCCCAGCCCCTCCCCAGTTTTCACCCACTGAAGCCTGAGCGGTATCAAACCGGGCACGGATCCTCCCTGCGACATGCTCAGTCACGATGCAAACTGCACGGCCTCTTCCCTCCATCCCAGCTCCCCACGCCCCAGACCCAGCCACCTCCAGGCACCACGGAGGCAGTCGCCGTTGTGGGTGCCCTGGAAGCCTGTACCAACAGCCCTGGCCTGGATCCATCCAAGCCACTGCACTCCGTGCTCCCTCAGCAGAGGTTACGCCCCATAAGCAAATAAAGCTGGGAATTCCCTGGCTGACCCAAGGCTCAGACCCCCTGCACACTGCCTGGCTTCCTGATGGGAATGACAAAACTTTTCCTGTCTCCTTCTTCAAAATCCTGTGCCCTTTGAAAGCTGTGCCCTGTTCTGTAGTTGTCCTAAGTTTCCCTGTGCTTCCTTGAGCCACCATCTCTTTCTGGATGGCGGAGGGGCGTAGGAAGGTGTTTCTGAAGAGGAGGATGGAGACAGGCGGTCCCCCAGGAAGGAAGTCTCTACCTGTCCCCTTGGAGCCCCTCAGACTGCTCATTGCTCCTCTGCCTGGAATGTGTTCAGGAGCTGGCTGCCAACAGCAGGAAATCAGAGCCGAGGACCAAGGTGTCGCTTCTGGCCTCCTTCCAGCTGTATCCTGCCTCGTAACCACATGGGCTGCTGCGGCCCCAGGCAGCCACACCACAGAGTCCCTCCTTTCCACTTAACACGTATTCCAAGCGGGTTTCCAACCCAAAGATTTCCCAACACCACTTTGCCATCGGTTGGTTGTTGAAGCTGCTCTCCTCATCACCGGTTTCTTCCAATGCAAACCAAACTCTGGGGTTTTTGCTCAGAGACAAGTGGTCCCTAGGCCCTGCCAGAGCTGAGGAAGAAATGACACCGCAACGGCACTGTCCCTCTGCTCCCAGCCTCGGTGGTGCCTGAAACCTAGCGGCTGTTGGTTTGGTGGCAGTACCTGAGACTGGTTGACAGCCACCAGCCTCCCTTTCTTCTGGCTGCACGTGCCTTTGACACCAGCAGTCCAGTCTCTTTGTTTGCTTGCCCTTTGCAGAACCCCCTTAAAGCTACCCCAGCGAGCTGCAGATCTGCAGCTGGGGACCTGCACACAAACACAGCTCCTCCCTCACTTTCCCTCTGACATCCTCCTGCCTCCTTCCCACAAAACTCCTTCCTGGCATGGGCCGAACCCCCAGTTTCTCAGAGCTGCTTCCTTTATAAGGGCAGACCCGTCAGCTTCCCAGACTGGAGTTGCTCTGATGAGCAGAGCAGGATGTTTTGGATCTGCCTGGTTTCACACCGCTGAGCCCTGAAAGAGGCCACAGATAGCCTGCTGGCAGGGTTCCTTCCCAGCACACTACGTGATTGCCCCAAAGTGCATTTGGACTTTGTCCTGGCACGTAGGCAGGATGCAGCAGATCAGTGAGAAACAGGGCTACGCAAGGGTGTTTCAGAAAAAGGCAAAGCTTGGCTTGAGTGCTGTTTTGATCAAGATCTGCTTCCAGAGGTGGCAATCAGATGCCCATAGGACAGCCACTCCCTACCGCTCGCGGTGTGTGATGCCAGCTGAGCAGAGCAGGTCATTCTTTCTGCCTTGGGGCTGCCCTCGGCAGATTTCTGGGCCAGGCAGCAGTGTTAATGCTTGCTTGCTTGTCTCCTCTTCGGATTCTAGCTGAGGTGGCTGGAGAGCTTTCAGGACACAGCAGCTGGTTCCTGCTTTGCTGGAGCTCAGTGCCCCTTCTAGCCTGGCAGCAGAGCCCTCACCACCACGTGAAAGCTCCTCAACCCGGCATTAGTCAAAATGAGAAGGGCATCAAACATTTGAAGAGTGGATATCCCATGACTTGGCCTTGATGGACCCCTCGTGGGGGCAGCAACCACAACAGCAGAGCAGGCAGCTCTGACTCCCGTATGTCCACCCAGGACAAGCCAGAGAAGGACGCATGCCACAGCCCAAGAGCACCATGGCCTCCTGTCTCCTCTCCTTCTCAGCCCCCCTTACGATCACCCCCTCCCTCCGGCCACACATCCCTGCAGCTGCAGCACTTGTTGCAACTGCATCTCCAGCCACACATCCCTGCAGCTGCACCACACAGAAGCGCCTGGACACAGCAGGAACATGCTGACAGAGGAGAAATTTGAGTGCCACATGCACTGTGCCTGAAATTAGACAGTTATCCATGTTTCAGATGTTACAGGAAATAAAAGAAACTTGGGATTTTGTCATGGTTACATGCCTTAAGGATGCTCTAATGTGCTGATGAGGAGAGTTTTGAAGACAAACTTTCTGTACTGACAAACTGCCTGAATTGCCCACAACACACAGAAAGCATCTTGTGTTGACTCAAGGGAGACGATTTCTGCATTAGCTTGAGCCAAAACTGTACGTGCCCACTCTAAGAAAGGGGGGGATTTATCTCAAGATGCCCAGTTGCTCATGGAAGGTCTCTTCCACAACAGAGAAATCAGGTCAAGTGTGCTATAATTATGTTCAGACAACCAGACAAGGTCATTTTCCTCCCCATCCTTTAAAGCAGCTTTTTTTCCCCCCCCATAGAATCAATACCTCATCTAAGAGGCTGCAAAGTACCAGCATCACCCAAACACCTACAGCAATGCTGCTTTGCTTGGTATTACCACATTACCCTTAAGGACGTGGAAAGAACTCGTATTTGAAATATAACCTGGAGGATCCTTTCCCTCAGTAATGTTGGCTCAGAGGCTCTGTACCATCTGCAACTCCCATCCCTTCTGTACTATATTACACAAACCTGCAATTTCAGCAGGAGTTTCACAGTATTTGATGTTCGGTGCTTTAAAGCTTATAGGTACACACAGACAGGGAAATTAAATAAACACCAGGTTTTAATATTTCTTTTGGTGACAGTTAAGATCTTAGGTGGATACAAGATCTGTAAAAACAAACAAAACAAAAAATGCATTTAAAGTCCTAACACAAAAAAGCACAACTAACAATGGTGCCTTGTCATGCCCAGAGAGGATGGGAAGTGAGTCGAGCTATTATATGGGCCACTGCTGTTAGCGACAAAAATTATCTACTGCTCCCACAGTGCCACCCATCCCAGTAACTCAACCTGCTGGATGTCTGCTTGTACTGGGTTTTCATCTACAAAAATTTCACTATCCACTCCCAGAATGAGGTGGAGCAAACACAAATATGCAACGTTACTGCAGTGCTTCTAGTTAGAAGGGGATGCTGATTTATATCCTGGTACAGAAGGGCTCAGCAATGTCTGTCTGTGCTTGGGCACCTATCAGGACAGACCCCACCCCAGCTGATTTTCAGTCCTATAGACGCTGCAGGTTCAGCCCACACCACTCTGCCTTTCCACGAGAGCTATGCCAACATCTCCGTACACCAGCACTCAGACCCTGATCTACAGACTTCAGTGGAGTTTGGGTCAAGGTAGAGCAAGCTTCTTTCAGCCATTGTGCTGAAGGGATGGGACATTCATGGGCTGCTCAGGCAGCAAGCATGACAACACAGCATTAATGACAGCAAGATGCTACATGCCCCAACACATGGCACTAAGCTACCAGGCATGTCTGGGGCAGTTGCCCATGCAATACTGAGTTGCAAAGCATGCCATGCACATAACCATCCCCAGGCTCTTCTATCAGGGTAGGTGGGAAGTTCCCCATGGATCTAGCCAGTGTAACAAGTTCAGACAGCACATCCTTGACCCTTCAGCTACTCTGATGTGCAGAGAGTAGCTTGGGAATGACCAACACGCTAACGACAAACAGCACCACAACAGCAGATGGACCTTTATATTGATCGCAGCATCTTGGCCAGTAAGCGAGAGCAGGCAGCAAACTTTGCTCTCCCACCATCCTGTGACTACAAAGAACCCTGGGGAATTTCAGGAGCTTTGTGTTGATGGGAACTATGTACCAAAGACCCCAGCATCCAGGCTTTCCTGGAAAAACATGGTCTTAGATCTTGCATCTGGGTGCCAGTTTGGGGACAGCTCAAAATCCAGAGGCAGCTGGCCTGCTCTGACTCCCTCCCTGTTCACTGCTGAACCAGCCCAGCAGGTTTCTAGTGAACATTCTCTTGCTCAAGTATCTCATTTCATGCAAAAACAGAAACATAGTGATTTTTGATAGAAGTTTCCTGCGGTAGGTTGTCCAGATGATGCAGAAAATAAATAAATAAATAAATCAAGGTTTTGGAGCAAGGACAGCATGAAGCTACGGGAGCAGTGTCCCCTTGTGGCAGCAGGCAGCTGAGACATCAGGATCCTGCCTTGCCCTCCACTGCAGGCTGCACACGCAGAGTTGTGTACTACCTATCTGTCCTTCCTTGGGGTTTCTGCAGCTTCATTACCAATGTATTTAAGTGCAGTTACACGGTGTCCCCCCCATCCTCTTCTCCCAGCTCAGTATAGTTTTAAAAGCAGAGAAGAGAGCATCTATTCCTCCAAGCTCAGAAACTCCTAAATACAGAATCTCCCAAGCGGACCTACATGCACTGGGATGTACTGAATCATTTCAGTGAAGGACTGGGCAGATAAACAAGGCACCAGGAGGGAAATATTTCTACAAAGGGACATCCAGGTGAAGAGCACTAAACCAAACCTGCCATACCCTGCTGCCTACAGGAATTCATTCTCAAGCCGTCTTCGATATCTTGTGTCACATGCATTCAGGCTGAGCAGAACAGTAACTGAATGCTGGGAGTTGATTTGCCTGAGAGAAGCAGGAAATGGATCCTGGGAGTCGACTTCTAGGGGAGGAAACGCACATGGTAGAAGTACAGCAGGAATCATACCGGTAACAGCTTTGGCCTACAGCTCACCCAAAAGAATTGGTACTTCTCTCTGGGGAAGCACGCGGGGTTGGTAAGACTATGCAGCTGTAAACTCAGTCATGGAAAGCCCCAGTGATGGAGCTGGGATTGCAGTTCTTACACAGAGCAGCATCTCCACAGCCACGCCTGTTTTAAGGCAAGGAGCAAGAGCCACTACAGTCCAACTTAGAAGAGGATACGAAGTTGGCTCAGACTTGCATCTTCCATCCCCAGCCCAGCACTTAATCCCTCATTTTAATTTCCAGCTCACCCCACCTGCGAGGCCCAGTTTATGTTCCCTCCTGTATCTGAACCTGGTCACTAAGCATCACATTGGCCTACACTGCTCCTCAGGCCCTTCCATGCCCTAGCCCAAGCACATGATTTTGCTCCCACAAAGCCTGTCTCTTTGCATCTTGCCCCTACATTTAGCCGTGTCCCAGAATACCTTCTTGGTAGTTTAAGACTTCTCTCAGTGCTCTACATGCAGCTCTCTTGGCCTCCAGGATACCATTGGGCTGGCCTGGGTTGTAGACTGCTGCCTCCACAGTCAGTTGCTGGAAAGCCCCATCCAGCAGACACTGCATCCTCCTAAGTGCTTCCACTGCCTGGTCCGGCTGCCCCTGCGGGCCTGGATGGATCACCACTAGCACCAGCACAGCTGGCACGCAGGTGAAGAGGTTCCTCACACTCCAGAGGGTCTCATCCAGATAATCCCAATGCATGAGCTGCTTCAAAGTGGTGGCTTGCCACAGCATGAACACCAGATGTGGATGAACCTCCTCCTCCTTTTCTTCCTCCTCCATCCTCTCCATCTGCTGTAGTTCAGCCCTCACATCAACTGTGCCAAACAGGTCCTGGGCAAAATCCAGCAGCACCGTGGGGGCTGTCGCATAGGCATCTTCCATCTCCATCACCAGCAACTGTCCATTCCGCCTCCCCACTATGTCCAGTAGGTTAAGGAGCTCCCAGCTGGTTTGGTCCGTGAGGGAGCAGTGGACTCCTCTGATGTCATAGCTTCCTCCCATGCAAGTAGTTTTACTGCACTGCTAGGGAAAGGAGTCAAACGGGTTTTCACTCAGAAGCTGTAGCAAAGGCACTTGCAGTAAACAGGCCTTGCAACAGGCTACGCCTGCTTCTTTGAGCAACCATTACATACGATCAAACGCGCTGCTTTTGGCAGGACCAAATGAATGCTGCAGGAAATAGTTGAGCTTTGATACAAACACTAAAAAATTTTAGCCACATGCAACTTGATGTCAGACCTCCCAGGAACACGCTTTGTACCTTAGCAGTACAGTAGAAAAAGACGAAATGGGAGAAAAAAGGGATCATTATGTATTTGTAGGCATGCTACCTCAAACTCAAGAGCATTACTTATTACCTTCTCTTCAGCAGAATCCAGACACCCAGTGGAGACAACAGTCCACCCACATGCTGTTACAATCCAATTTGCTCACTACAATGTTTCCTCTGGTACAGCCTAAAACTGTAAGTTCAGTTTGTATTCCACCCCCAGCCTTCTTTGAATCCTATGTGTACAATTTAGTACTTATGAGAATAAAGCCCTGCTTGACCTAAGTACCCTGTAAGCTGCCCACTGTTTCTCTCCATCCATATAAAAGCTGCAGCTTTTCACTGCAAGTGTGCTCTCTCATACTGGAAAGCAAACAAAATTGTTTTAGCTCTTGAAGCATGTCTAGTGAACTAATTTTTTTATGTACCAGAGGTCAGTAGCCAGGTCCAAACGGTCTGAATTTCAATCAAAAAGAAAGTCATTTACCCAATAATGTACTCCAACTACACACAGCTGCTCCACCTCCTTCAGAAGGGAGGATTAGCTATGAGATACCAGCCCACTGTAGGAGAGGCATCCACAGAACACAGATGAGCAAAGCCACCAGCCCAGAGGCTTCCTGCCATGTGCAGGCAGCAAGGCCAGGCAAGCTCTCCGTCATGGGGAAGGTAAAAAACACGAGTGCGACTCAGTGAAGGTTAGGGCAGTAACTCACCTGCCTCAGCAACTAGGGGTGCTTTCCTAGTGTCTGAAACACTACGATGAATCAGCGGTTGTCCCCTACTCAGGGTATTGATGGGTCAATTTGGGAGGAAAGTAGGACTATGACATCGGCAGTAGCCATGCCAACCTGCAGTGGTCTGAAACCTTCCTTAAAACTACACAGTATTTTTGAGATACGTACTAATAAACTCAGACTTGAACTTTAAGAATCTTTATATCCATTTTCACTGCCTTTTTGTTCAACAAACCTTAAAGAACTCGTGAAAGTAATAGATATCCTGATGTAAAGATCCTTCCCATCCCCCCCCCCACTGCAGTTGTACGATGAAAACATCAGACAGGTACACATCTCAATTACACAGAGCAGACACTATTGTAATGCATGCTGCCCAGCTACACGTGGTCTCACTGTGATTCTATTAAATTACTACTTTTAAATGCGAGCTGGAAGGACTTATACTTGCTAGGATTTAACGTCCCACTACACAGTTTTGCCCCAACAGCAGCCATTGCCAAGTTCAAGAGAAACAGGAATATAAGAAGTTTCCCTCTACTGGGGAGGCAAAGAGGTATTTCTCCTGTTCTATAGGAAACTTGTGTGCACAGTTTATGAGGTTGTAAACATCTACTGTTTAGCCCTGCAAATCATTCAGGTTCTATGATAGAGGCAAAGACAGGTCACAGTAAAGGCTGCCAGTTATTTGCTTCCAGATGTAGCTTGCTCTACAAATGCCTTGCCAAGCATGGGTCAAATCTCCATCTTAGGATCTAATTTAGAGCCACTACTACATCACTGTGCTGCGCATTCTGACATGACACTGAAGAAAAATAAAACCCTTCAAACTAGGTGGAGGGAATAAAAATAGGAATGTACAAATATGAAACAGATTCTGCATTTTATTTCCAATAAAAATTTAGATCCTAGACGGATACAGCATCTGTAAAATACAAGAACAGAATCATGTTAGAAATTTTGTTACAGGATTATACAATTTTAAACAAGCTTTGCAGTTACAATCTAGAACATGCATCTCTTCAACTACTATAAAGGCAACTCCCCCATTTACACAGAAGAGGTGCAAGAACAAGAAAGCATAACAACTAGTTCAGGGACTTTAAGTAGCACTTTGCTGGTATACAGGCAGTCAGCACTCCTGCTCACTGAAACGAAGAGTCATGTGTCTGGCTTCAGGACTTAACTGTGCAGCTCCTACTGTGCTTTTTCTAAGGCACAGGAGAAAGACAAAAACAAAGAATCACACCTCTCTTCGATAGTCCTTTTGACAACATCACTAGGAAGATAATTGCATCAAAACTCTGGGTGATGGACCTGTAAGGACAGTCTCACTGAGACACTGTTGTTCAAACAGCAATTGGGGATGGAGCAGTTCCTAGTGGACACATAAGGACACCTGAGTCCCCAGTTAAAAACATTTGGGAGGTAGGAGAAAGCTAATGCCACTGCTCTTTTGCCAGCAGGTAGGAACTGGGGCAGAAGAGTGCAAGAAGTACATATACAAGGTGCAGGGAAAAGAAATCAAAATAGCTTTACAAGGGAGCTGTTCAGGAACTTTAAGAGCCTTTCCAGGCACCCTGAACAAGCATACAAAAGCCTTGACAATGAAACAAATCCTCTCAGCACAAGAAGCCAGCAATAAACCTCTTCTAGCTTCACAAGGAATACACAACAGTAACAGAACAAAATCACAGTCCAAGCTTTCCCTCATATTCTGTGGGATTAAAATGCACCCTGGAAGCTGCCAATGAATATCCTGTTGCTAAAATAAATCTACTTACCACTCGGATTCTGTGTCCAATGGCCTTGGCAGGGAGGTTGGAGCGGAACTTGGCACGAACCATGCCGCTGTTCCCATGGGCGCGAGTTACCTTCCCCCAGATCACTCGTGTCCTGTTGGGCTTGCCACCGGGGGTTACAGTGTTGCTGAGGAAACAGAAAAACTGAGTACTCAAATTGCACCGTGCCCTCTAAATGGGTTAAGTATTGCAGCTAGGAATTTATAAGAAGCTCCACTGGAGAACTATTAACAAGCCACGAAGCTTAAGAATATGGAAAACACTGACGATGTTAAGATCAAAACAAAGTCCTCAATTTCTATTCCAAAGGAAACATCTTTTTGTAAGATTTCTCCAGACACACCACAGGCGTGAGTGGCCTAAGGCCAGAACTACTTTAGAAGAAAAGCCATATGCGACCTTCAAAATGATGGTGGTCAGGCTAACAGCCTGATCAATTTTATTCAAGGCAATTCTGAACTGTTCTATCTGAACTCTAACATCTATGCTCAAAGAAAAATCACGTAGAAGGTAATACAACCATTCTTAAGGCCTCCACCAATGCCAGCACAGCAGAAGTGACAATGCTCTGACATGGACAGGCAAAAGCCAGGATATAAATTCCTCCAGCCTTCACAAAATAATCAAGCATCCCAGTAACTCAGTGCTCGACACAAATTCATCTTGCTTCAATTAGCTCTACCAACCCGCCTTCTACTTTTGCCAGCCTCAGGCAAAGTTTGTTTCTCATTCTATTTGCTGAACAAAGGACACATAGGTCAGCTAATTCAAAAATAACAAAGGATTTTAGAATTAAGACCAACCAAGGAAACTGCCCTACACAGTACCGCATGGATATTCTACTGGTAAGTTGAACTGATTTTTTTTCTATCAAAAGATATATAAATAGACTGCTCACATCCTGGCATTTGCAAAAGAGTTGACTAATTTAGCATAACAGTAGCAAGTGACTTACTTTTTAGCTTTGTATACATAGGCACACCTCTTGCCCAAGTAGAACTCTGTCTCCTGGCGAGCATAAACACCTTCAATTTTCAGAAGGGCAGTGTGCTCCCGCTGGTTTCGGAGGCCACGTTTGTAGCCAGCAAAAGTGGCCTTGGACCACAACCTAAAGACATTGAAAATGTACAGATTAACTCAGTCCAAAATACTGAACAAAAAAAAAAGAAAAAAAAATCAACGTGCTGTTTCAGAACTATTTCCACACTAGCAGAAACTTAGCCGAGAAAAAAAACCACTCAGTTTTACAAATTAGGGCAAATTCTTACATTCAAACAATAGAGGAAAGCTAAGTAACTGGGACATGAAACATTTATGAGAACTTTGTATCTTTCCTCTTAGAAACTTCTCTGGACACTACAGGCTTCATACTAAAAACCAAAGCATTTCAAGGTTAGTAGCTGCCACATTTTCAAATATCTACAATGTTTCTGTGATGAGTAAATATTACCATTTTCTATACTCCACATAAACTGAGTCTTCTGTGCTGCAGTAACTCTAACAGCTACAGCAGAAAGTACTGGCTGCAATTAGTTTGCAGCCTCAAGGGAATAAACTGCAGTTTGTGCAGAGGCAAAATCAGGTCCCTAGAACTCTGCACACGCGTGCTGGACAAGTGATACCATATGAACTTAATAATTCTCCACGACAAAGACCTGTCTGTGCTACACACTTAAAGCAACTGCATGGCTCGTTCCACACTTCACATACAAAACATGACTGGGTCTCAACTGCGTACAGCAATTGGCTGACAATACAATGGTATTAAAGTAAGCTACTCAGTTCTATCTTCCACACACGACAAACTACAAATAAACATTAAGACAAAATGCTGTGATCCAGTTTCAATCCCTCTACTATTTACGACCTCAATCCTTCCTATATTCATTAAAAAAAAATCAGTTGCATAGTACCTCTGTTACTCAAGGAAACAACATGACTGAGACTGCACTGTACACTAAGGTTTCTCAGAAATCAGTATTAAGAGCCGGCATCTACTGATAGGCATGTGACAGCACTGCTCACCACATGAACAGCTACAACCAGTTTAATGCAGGGGTTTCAGAACAGGCAGACTCAGCTGTGGCCACTTAACAGACACAAAATATACCCAGCAGGTGTACCGGGCAGAACAGCCGTCCTGCAAAATGAGAGCGGCCACAAAAAAACAGATCGCTGCCCGCAACTTTAACGAAACACTTAGAAACGCTCCGTTTGTAAGAAATCCTGTCAAAAACACGACTTAATAGCGAACCGAGACCCAGCTCGGGCGGGTCACTCACCTCCCGCTCATGGTGTCCTCCTGAAGCCCTGGTCCCAGCAGGCCTGGAAACGACACACAAGCCGTGAGTCCCCCCCCGGCCGGTAGCTCTGCGCAGCCGAGGGACCGGGAGCTGCCACAGCGTCCTGCGGCAAGGCCAGCGAAGGCCTGGACATCCTGCCGCCACCGCCTGCGGGACGGGGGCCACCCGCAGCACTGCGACAAAGCTACAAGGACCGCCAGCCTCCCCAGAACGGGCCCTCCCTCACGGGGGAGGGGACCCCTCCGCTTCCTCAGAGCACTGGACGCTCCAGGCGCCTCTGCCTCCCTTCAGCTCCGGGCGCCAACCGGCGGCCGGGACCATCCGCCGCCCATCGGCACCATCCCGCCCGCTCTCCCTTCCGCACGGCGCCAGCCGCAACGTCCCGGGAGCCCCGCGCCCGCCAGCAGCTCCATGGCGGAGGCAACCCCCCCCCTGCCTCCGCCCCGNCGTGCCTCCGCGGCCTGGCTCACCTCCACGGCGGTGAACCAAAATGGCGGCGAAAGGGACAGCAAACGCGCTGCCTGCCGGGATATGGGCCGCGAAGGCCCCCCCCGGCCGGCGGCCCTCGGCAGCGCCCGAGTGGGGAAAGTAAAAGCGGCCCCAGCGGCGTGGACACATCTTTTCCAGCCCCCCGCGTCGTCCCTCGCTCCATCCCTGCGTCTCTTTTCTCGTCCGGGGGGCGATTCGGGGAGGGGCGTCGCCACCCCGCGGCGCAGGCACCAGCCGGGGCAGCCTAGCAAGGCCCCCGGAGCGCGGTGGTCGCCATGGAGACGGGCGCACCGGCAGCGGTGCCCCGGTGAGCACCACAGCGGGCCGGGGCTGGGGCCGGGGCCAAGAGCGGCAGCGGGCGGGCGGGCAGGGGGGATCCAGCCCGGTAGCAGCTGCTGTGGTGAGGCCCAGCGGCCGCTCGGGGAGAGAGAGAGGGAGCAGTAGGGTAAATCCCAGCGCGGAGGTTGGAGCGAGGCCTGGCAGGGCGGGTGGGCCCGCAGCCCGGCGGGGCGGGAAGGGGTGCTTCACCGGCGGAACAAGCCGAGGAGCGAGAGGGGGGCGGCGGGGAGGTCGAGAGCATTGCTTGGGGCTTCTGGGGTCACCCCGGCACTGGCCACGGCTCCGCGAGGCCCTTAGGCCCTCTTCCCATGGCCGCTTTTTCGGCTGTGTCTGTCATCCCCTGCACCCCAGTGCTGCAAGCGCATTAGTGAATCGTCGCAAAATGTATTTTACTCCCGATGTCTACTTGGTGACAGAAAACATTTATTTTTGTGCTTAAATCTCTGTAACGATATCTCACATTCCAGTGTTTTCCCAAATATGAATAGATCAAAGTCTGTAATTACGCATTTTCCCAAATCAAGGTCATTCACTCCTGACTTCTATCACTTCCCTCACATAGCTGGAAATTCAGGTGCATTTTCAGAGTGCTGTAAGGAACTTACTCCAATATGAAATGTACCCTAGGCATCCTGACTTTCACTGTATCTTTGTTCCTAAGTGTCTTAATCTGCATTTGAACACCTGCAGTGTGCTTTTATAAAACTGGATGTCAGCAATGAAGTCTGCTGTCATCTTGTCACCAGCTGGGCTTTGAGAGCTTGAACCTGGACTGAGGAACTAGATCCTGATCCAGGAAGAGAATTAAGTTTATATGTACTTTGCTGGGCTGGGGTAGAAACACTCAATGCCTTGTAAGCATGTATAAGCAGAAGTTTTTCTTAGAGAGACAAAATGATGAAGTGGGAGTAGAGAAGAGACGGAGTATTATGAATTCTCCAAATTCTTCTGTTGGCTTCTACTTCAAGGAAGAGATAGAAAGCAAAGCAATGCTCATTAATCTACCCAGTTAATAGTATCAAATGTGTGCTGCTCTGGTCGGAGAATGGATACAATCCCTGCTTTGGCCTGTCCAAACACTGTTTTCCAGCAGTAGAGATGCCACAGCCAGTAAATGCTCCCTGAATCTTATATTTTCCTGTCTCATACATATTTAGTCCCATACAGGATGCACAGCTAAAAGTAGCAGCACACCTTTCATTCTTTGCACTTAGTTCTCCTAGGTTCTTATCAGTATAGCCTTAGAGAGCAGGAGCTGAATGTGTTTCTCTACAGAATGAAACCTGAATTGCATCTCCTAGGCAAAACCAAGCTTATTTCAAATTTTCAAGGTTTCTTTTCTATTTTGCTTCAAATGAGCAACTTTTGTTCTAACATTTGTAGTGGTAGGCCGAGTTGTGTAAGGCTGCAACTATTTTGCTTGCCCAAGAGACATTCCTTTGTAAAAGCTAGGATATTTCTGATTTATGGCCCAGCTGCTGCCACTGTGGAGATTTAGAATCTCTTTTGGCCAATCCATTTGCAAAACCGAGCCGAAGAAGATGTGACGTTCTCAGCTTTGAAGTTTCTCATTGCAATTCATGAGTATATCCTTAAATAACTAAAAGGAATGCTGCAAAAAATGCTGCCTTTGAAGCCATTTTAGTTTATCAGGCAGCAGCATGGGAGAAATGTGCATCCAGGAATCTCACACAGCAGAGGGAGTTGCAATCCTCAAAGGAGCAGTAGGCCAGACCTTTTATACAGTTGTTTTAAAAATTATTTCTTGATATGTTTTTCTTTTCCTTTATATCAGCAGAGAAAGAATGTCAGCCTAAGCTCTTGGGGGAAGCTGAATCCCTCACATACCTTTTTTTTTTTATTAATAGAGCTTAATGAAGGAGTTCAGCAAAGCACAGTGATTAAGGTCGACGTCAATGGCTGACATACTAAAATCCAGTGAGAGCACCTCACTGCTTGTAGTATTTCTAAATGCCCCAGACAGTGGTTTCCTTCTCACTTCCAAGTCAACATAAGCCCAGGCAGAGTGTACTGGTTTGGCATATGCATCTGCTGAGTGAGTAGATGGCTATAAGAGGAGATATAAAGGAGGAGGAAGCCAGCAGGCTTTAGAGAAACATTCCTGCTGTGTGAATTTTCTTAACACACATTAATATCTTGAGTTAATTCTCTCCTGGACAGAAGTTGTTTATGAAATAGAGGAAAAGCTATTGCATCCTCCTTTGTTTCCAAATAAGTCATTTTTTTCCTATGAGAGCTGCAAGTGTTATTTCTTCTTTCAAGAATGCTGTTGTAATCATGTCAGAGCTCTTCATACAACAAATATTTTTCACCATATTTTTAGCATAGGACTCCACATGTGGTAGATTATTCTCATGTTATTTAAACTCAAAATATAGATCACGGATTTCTTAAAAAGATAAAAGTGAGTAAAAAATTTAAAAAACTGTTTTTTTAGTGCCTGTTACCTGGAAAGAGACATTGTCTGACTTTATGCAAAAATACTTAACTCAGAAGAACTTGCATCAACACTACTATCATTAATTCCAAATTTGAAAAGACAGGAAAAGTTAAGTTTTTATTTTATTGTACAGGTTATTAGTTATTATTTGCTAGTTAATGATATTATCAGATTCCTATCTCAAGTTGTAGCATTTTTTTTATAATTAAGAGAAAGGAGAGAAAAAAATCTCAGAAGCAAAGGGAGCAAATCAGTTCCTTCTTAGTCTTAGGAGACCATCAAAATCCCTAAAGAGTGGGATTAACTTGGTAAGTCAGTGTCAATAGTACAAGAAGGATAGTAAACATATTGATAATACTCAGAAGGATTCCTTTGCTGTTATCTTTTCCTGCCATGTGTAAGCAATCATCTTCTTGAAATAATGCCTCTGCCACTATCTTGTCTGAAAGGCTGTTCCGTATCTTCGTCCATCCAAAAGCTAGAAACTGTGTCATAATTGCCTCACTAAGAAGAAATTACATTCCCTTGACCAGTATTATCTTTTAACTTAAATAGCTTTGTCTCTCCTTGGTATCTACTCTACTCTTCATATGTGTTTACAGAGAGTAATCACAGTTCTCAATTTTTTAACCTCTTGTAAAACAGATTCTCCATTCCCCCGATCACCCCACTAGTCTTCTTCTGTACCTGTGCATGTTTCTGAACACAAATGACTAGAAACATGCACTATGTCTTATCTGACGTTTACTGATGTCTTATGCAGTGTCACTGGTCCTTCTTTATATCTGCTGAAAATACTTGGCCTGCTACATCATAGACTGCACTTTGCATTATGTATGGGTCATAACAACAGAGTCATGCCATCTCTGAACCCTCTCTTGCACTACCTGCTCCCTACCTCATAGCAGAAATTCTTGTGAGAATCCTTAAATACAAGAATGTGTACCTGGTAGTCTTGCATTCTGACATATTATTCAGTTAATTGAAGAAAAGAGACTAGGATGAAAGGAGCAAGATTCCAGTCTCATTGATTACGCATGTAGCTGTCATGAAGAAGACTGCCACTCACACTTTAGGCTTTCTAGTTGTAGTCTTATGCAAAAGGGGAGACATGTTCTCTTACAAAGGACCAAGTCAATACATGGTGCACTAAAGAACTTACTGCAAGAGACAGGGACATCAAGAAACAAATACATAAAATCTACGGTTTTTTTTTGTTCTACCTGTTATGACACTAATACACATCTGCTAGACCTCAACTAAAAACTGACCCATATTTTCTGCCCAAGTGAAATTAATTTCATGTTCTAATTGCAAATCACTGTGTTTTCTTCAACAGAAACAACAAGGAGATAGGAGAACAATTGGTAACAATTTTTGAGATCTTATAGTAAAGATGCCTATTTTTTAAACATTGTAAAGTTGCTTATGAAAAGCCAAGGGTTTCCAGTGATCCAGAGCATACCTGCATCTAAACCTTTTTGATTTTCATAGAATATAGCCATGTTTTATCCTGTTAGTCAGGCTAGCAGGCATTGTCTGATGCATTTCCATGGCATGCGTACAGATTGGGCCGTAATATTCTGCAGACCTAGAATGTGTTTATGCAAGGGTTTTATAGATGGCACAAACCCAGTTGTAGGTGTAGCAGCCAAATGAAAATTTTGTTAGTAGATGTTGATGCTTCCATTGCAATGACATGCAGGCTCTCAGTCATCTCTGACTCCCGTTGTGCTAGGTGCTATACAAGAAATAGCTGTTTTGTGAGTATAGGGTTTGGAGGGATTGTCTAACGGCTTACCAAAACTCATTAAAACTCTCAGAGAATTTCTCCATTTTTAATACATGTGTTTTCTTATGCATTTTTTAAATGGACCAATTTCACTTGGATTAATAGTGAATTTCCACCATTCCCTAGAAGCACTTTCACAATATTCCATCTGCAAGCAAGACAAAGGGATGTAGAAGTGTACATCAGATCTGTTTCACATCTGAAAAGCAATTAAAAAAAAAAACAACAACACAGAATATAAAGGATAGTTTGCTTAGTCCAGATATTGACTCTTGTTTGACTTTCTAAGTCTTGAGGTGGTAAGAATTCCTCCTGAGGAGACTGGAATCATAAAAATGTTAAGGCTACGCGGTAATAATGAAGAGTGATTAGAACAAGAAGGTTCACCATCTGCAATTTTATAAAAGGTGTGGACTATTTTTTTTTCCTTTTACAAAGGCACCTTCATTCTGTTGTTTCCCAAAGTACAAAGTCCAGCATGAAGCACTACTCCCGCTTGAACTGAATGGTGAGGCCACCTCACCCAATTTGTGTGTTACGTATTCATTCCCTTCTCAGCTTGTCTACCCAGATCTGCTGTAGGAGGGACCAGAACCTACTTTGTTCTGTGAAAGCTAAACATTCCCACTGTCCCTGACTGTAGCCATTAGCAGAGCACAGCTCCTCATATAAACAGTGTATGAAAGACTATAAACAAAGCTAGGGAAGTATGTGAAAGGCGGCAAATAAGGCTATTTCAGGTCTACCTTTAGTTTAAACTACTGTTACTAACACCATACTGTCTTTCTCATTGGCATCTCTTGTCTTTGTTCCTCTTAGCAAGAACACAGAGACTAAAGAAATGGAAAAATTCACTCATCTGGAAGCTCTGCTGTTTACTGCTGTGCTGGAGAATTGCGTTGATCAGCTCTCAATTCTTGGATATATCATGCCAGTTTCATATGAGGGCAAGACAGACATCAGCTATGTATGTGCCTCTGTCCTCACTCTTTAAAAAATACCTCTAATTTTTCTTCTTGTCTTTTATGACTTCTATCAACATTCTTTAAAAATCAACTCAAGTATTTTTCTGCAAAGTGCTTCATGACCCTTTGGTGAAGAAACAAAGTACACAGATGACCAGTTTCAATATTCATACTGCAGCATCACTGATAAGCCTTTGTCAAGACTGTGCAAAGGGTCCTGCTGACCCAAGATGAGGTTCCCGGGCTTGTGGTTTTAAAATCTCAGTGGTTAGATGACAAACAAAGGATTAAGGAAAAAGAAAAAATGTATCTAGGGTCTTATATAGACACGCAGCCATTTTAAAAATACAAAAGAATAGGAACTTTGAAAGTACCTGAAACCAGAGCAATTCTGTTACTCCGTAAGTGCATGCTAAAGCTCCTCTGTTCCCCACAGACAATGAATTAAGAAAGATTCCACTTCAAAATGTATTAGTAACTACCCATTCTTAATGACCATTATTAATTAGTTGATTTCTAATAGGCATCATAGTTAAGTGGGTTTGGGCAGAGGCATAAAGAACAGAGAAGAAGCCCTAATGCTCAGGCAGAGGTTTGTTGCTGTGGAGGAAGGTGTTTTGATGCCTGGTAGCTGTTAAGAGTATGTGGTAGCCATAAGAAGTAAGATGGGAACATCCTGAGGGGTAAATGGTTCTAAGTTCTGTTCTCATATATTTTAAGTGATATAGCAGGTGTTTTCAAGTTAAGCAAGTTTGAAATTCTTTTTTAAGAGGAACTCAGAAAAAAAAACACGTGACCTGGATGGAAGTAAAAACTGGGATCTAAGTTTTCAGATCTAATGCTATTCACTCTCTGATGTACCAATTAAGAATGCAAGAGGAAGGTAAATCAATATTTAGTTTTATATGTTTCCTTTCCATACTGCCTTCTTTTCAAAAAAATCCATCGTAAAGCAGCAGAAGCTTCTCTTATAGTGAATTTCAGGGTGTGAACAATGCTTAGACTGTGCAATAGAGGGCACTCCTCTCCCTTAAAAGAGTATGGTGAGCCAGTGTCACCTGTTTCTGGAGGATGCTGCTCCCTCACACATGTGGGTGTGAAACCTCTGACGTGCCAGCAGCAAGAACACAGAAGGAGCAGATCGCAGGGATGGTAGTTGTTGTTCTCCTTCAGCCAAACAAACTGAGGTTGATAGACTACTTAAAGCACACTTAAATTATAAAGGAAATCACCTTAGTTTTTCTCTTCAAGCACAAGATTCGTTTTTACCACGCAATTTCTTAAAACACAATTTTCCCATAGACTGTAAACCGCAGTTGTTTTCTTAAAGATTCCAAAACAAATCAAGAAAGAAACAATTTAGAAACAAGACAATGGCTTAGGGGAAGCTACTTGCTAAATCCAGTGCTCTGTAATTCACTACTTCTCCCTGCTCTCAGTTTACATTTGTCTGTTATCACTGTATTTGCAAAGCACCTTGCATGCTCTGTCAGTCAAACAGATCAATGACATTTTCATAGATTTACATTTTGTATAATGACAGTCTAAATTTTCTTTGATGACATTTTTGAGAGGGTTAGTCATGGTGTTGGTCAGCACCTCACTGATTTTCTAAATCAGAGACTCTTGTGAATTGCTTTATGCAGTGCATACCCCAGAAGAAGGCAGCCTTTCTATTTGCTGAATTTGGGGCAAAAAACTAGCAGAAGATAAACAGCTAGTAGAGTACACTGATGGCACCACATGCAGTTTGCAAAATTCTTGCTCTTTCATAGTTATTTGGTAATTATTAGTGCTTAATTCCCTCCTGTTTACAAACAGTCCAGTTATAACCTGCATCGTCTTGAACTTTCCCAGACATTATAAACATCTATCAGAGCATTCATAAAATCTACAAATTAAAAGTTTGTTTGCCTAAATTAGTTTTTTCTGAAGTACAGCCTTCACCAGCAAANGTGTATACTTTGCATGGGATTCATTTAATGTAAATTTAACTGTCCAAAAATTAAGCATGTAGTCACCTAGACTCCTGTAGTCAGTGGTGAGTCAGGCACTTCCAGAGGCTGGTTCATCCCCTCCTGAGACGTATACGATATTCAGGATGAAGCAGCCCTTTCCAGTGCCCTGCACACTGCCCCCATTGATTGCAGCAAGATCATGGATTAATGGAGCCTTGCCTGACCAGGAACTTCTTGGAATTACTACTAGCATACACCATTGGTGCTCTGACTGCTTGTTTTCACTCTGCCCTTTGTGCTGTGTTGGCAGAAACGTTTGTGTGGTTGTGAACTGATCTGGACTGAGAGCTGATGCTGCTAAAAATAAACCTTTTTTTTCCCCTTTTTTGCTGGAAAATGTTTCGGCTCAGTGAGTTCTCTTTTCCATTTCACCAAGCAGCCAGGGTGGGGAGTAGGCAGCTATGGACTAGGATGGGGCTGGAACTGACTGCATTAGTTGGCTTTGGTGGTACTGCTATAAATTGTGGTGTTAGCCACAGGCTAAGATGACGTGCAAACCTCTGAGATGTCTGCAGGTGGGCAAGAAAATTTTCTCTTTTAATGCCCCAGTGTATACACTGCGTTTTTACCCGTAGCACATTAAGGAGAGGAATTCCTAGAAGCAAGGCCTCCGTTGATTTTATAATGTGCTTTTCCTTTTCAGGGCTTTTTTTTGTTTGTATAATTGTACACAGCCACAAGATATCTTTCCGTATAGAAGACTGCTGCCGGTATTTTGAATTTCCTCTTTGAATTCATGTTATACTTCCTCTGCTGTCACTCTCACAAGAAACACCTAAGCAGATAGCTGATGTCTATCATTTATTTCCATGCATCTCAGCTCTTGCTCTAACAATAATATTGTAGGCCTGGTGACAGGCAGGGGGAAATGGCTGAGATGGAAAGAAGGCTGAGGGGAAACAGATCCCGTACATAAAAGCTGCTGCAAAGAAGGAAGGAATAATTTTTTTCTCTGTGCCTACAGAGACTATGACAAGAAGTCAGGGGCTCAGCTGCAGATGAGGACTTTCAGAAAAATCGTCCTTACGGTAAAGATAGTTCTGACATGCTGGTACTGACTGGAGGGTGTGCAGTTTCCATTGCTGGAGGTCTTTATGAACATGTCAGACAAATGTCTGCTGGGATTGACACAGTCTGAATCATCATCTCTTGGGACACGTGAATTCACCTTTTGAGGCCCTTTCTAGTTATGTCGCTTTCGACCTTTTGATCCCATAAACTTTAATAAGTCTACATTCTGTGCTCAATCTAACCAAGATAAATGTTATGCTATTCTGTTCTTTGCAGAATGTAATTTGTGCTATCAACTGCTCTTAGTATAGCTGGATTCTTGTTTATTATTAATTTTTCTTCCTCTCACGTAAAGTTGCAGAGGGTTTATTTCTACTAGCCATTTCTACTATGCAGCAGGTTTCTCATCCTCACTTTTAGATTGACAGCCAGGAAATGAAAGAAATCATAGACACCCAGAAGGAGCTGGACATTAACTGTCAAGAGCTTATGTCTGCAAGGCAAGGGAGTGGGGAAACAGTTACCTCCAAGCCTCTGAAAAGCATCAAACACAAGCAGCAGCTGGGGAATTCTGAGGATCTAAAAAGAGCCCATCATCTTTCCAGCAAGGCCAAGAAACACATGTCTGCAGATAATCTCAGAAAAATTCAGGCTGACAGGTGAGTGAAGCACAAATATAATGGCTATGGGGGATGCTCAGGGCTGTAAAGTTCTCAGTCTATCTCTTGAAAGCAGAAATGCAGGCTTCCCACTCTCACACTGCTGGTGTAACTCAGTCTTGGTCTGGAAGGACTATCTGTAAAGAGAGCAGTGGGGTCTGGCCTCATAGACTATTTAGTTCTTGCCTCTGCTTGCAAAGTACTGACAATGAGCTTATTTTGTATGGAGCTGCAAAATATTACCCAGTTTATAATGGTTGCTTGAGTGGAATTCATCCCAGGACCTATTCAGTGCTGATGTGCTGGTGTCTGGAGACGGGTTCCCCTAGCAGATACGAACACACAGAGCAGGATCTGAGCACTGTCTCATGAACTCTGTTGTTCTGCAGGGCACACAGAGCCTCTATGGCAGCTAAAACCATTCTCCTTTATAGAGCAATGTATATAAAAAACAAAGAGTTTTTGTTCATTTGTTTTAAATAAATTTCATTGCTGCACTAAATCAAGTGCCTTGATTTGCAGAAATACCAGCAGCCTTTGATTTAGAAGACAGACTGGGGAGTGGAGCATTCAGTATGCGCTCTTCTACATCCTGGCTTCTGTCCATTAATGTTATTTCAACAGAGCTTAAAGAAAATCCTGACACAAATGAGGAAAATACAGCTAAAATATAAATACCATATGCACCATGAAATTACGCAAACTGGGCAAGCCCATGTATTTGTTAAGATCATGTTAGGGCTGTACTGGTATATTTTGGCACCCAGAGATCCTTCCATAGACACACCTGTCTGCACCCCCAACTCTCATCTTCCAAGGTCCACCTAGCTGTCATCATGACTGCAGGCCAGCAGCCTTTTTTCCTGATGGCAGCACAGGCTGGCACAGGATGGGTATGTTTGTGCCTCTGTGCTACTTCTTAGAGTAAAATTCAGGGCACCATTTTGAAATTATGAACTTTGACCATCTCCTGATAGAGTTCTCTAGAGGTACAAGTAGCAGGTACCATGGAAGAAGCACTCTTGGGTTTGATAGGACATAGGAACAGAAATGGGATCTTACATTTCCTTACCTTTTTAGCTGTTAGCAGTAATGGATAAAGGTGCCAGGCACTGTACCAGCATACACCTATAAATTACTGTTGTGTGTATTTTCTTCCTGACAGGCAGTATGCAAGTGATGTAATTACAGCAACTATGAAACAGATGCAGGAATCAGGAACTTTTAATAGCCTAATAGAAGCTAATGGGAGAGAGAAGGCAAAGAAGAGCAAGTTTCATGACGTCCTCATCAGGTCAGAATTGAGTTCAGTATTTTTCTGCTTAACTGCTCAGAGCCAAAGCCTATTCCCCCTCAGTACATGCTATAAAAGGGAAGGAAACAGAAACACAAACAAAAACCTTAAACCAAGATACAGAAAGGATTCCACTTTTTCAACTTGAATTATCCTGTCTGCTTTACAAATTGCACTTCTTTCCCCTTGAGAGAGAAATAACTGATGGTACTGATGTTAATCTGACCTGGGAATTGCCTGAGCTTGGACCACAGCGGACACCAGTGTCTGCATTAATGCAAATGCTGCCCTATATCAATTAAAACATAATGTCATGTAGGAGTTCCCTGATCTTCAACCCCTTGTCCCCAGAGGAAGACAGAGTAGCAAATAATCTGTTCAAAACAGGGTCAGAAACATACAGCCTTTAAGTTATATGATGCCCAGGAGGATCTGCTTTGACCAATATGCTAATATGCTCCCTTTTCCCCAGTGGCAGTGAGGGGCTAGCACAGATGGCAGCAGAGGCAATTGTCTTTCAAGCACAAAATCCACCTCTTCCACTGTCTAAAACTGAGGGATTTATTGTTTATCCATGGAAGGGACAGAAAGCAAAAAGAAAGCAGCAGTTCCTTGTGGAATCACTACTATTCAATACTGGAAGGTGGAAAGGGGCAGACAAATCATAATTGGAAAGGACGTAATCATTTTATTCCATTCTATCAACCATATCTAACCACTGTGTTACCTGTTCTACTATATGTTCTTTTCATGGAATGCACTTGATTTGTATTTCAATATACTATATACTTGTCTGGTTTTGTGTCAGTGTACTAGTCTGAAAGCAGCCTGCAAAAAGGCTAGAACTCCTAATCGGGAGATTCAGTTTATCAAGTCACCCAGCTAAGGACTCTGAAAATGAAATACGTGTTAGACTGTAAAGTTGGGATAGGGTAAAAAGCCTCAGGCAGCAATTCTTGTTACTTGCTTTAGATCAAATGATAAGCATAAAAGCTTAGAAAAGCACTCAGAGTGAAATAAGATGATAATGAGACCTAGAACATTACTGCATCCGTTTTGTCTTAAACAGGTAAACACCTCTGCAGGTTTTGGCCTGGTTTGCCTGATTTTTGGTTCATTCTACCTTTCATTCCCATCTTCCTTGCTCAGTCTATACATCTCTTCTTTCAGGATTTACTTACCAAGTCAGTAGCTTTGGTGAGGAGTCTCTGTTTCTGATCTGCAGATGTGTTGCCTCCTCAAGGCTCAGAGTGAAGACATGAATGCCTTTCCTGCTACTCAGCCACAGAAGGTGGCTTGTCTGCTGTTCTGAAGAAGCAGGGCAAGCTTTTGTGTGCAGTTGTTTTAGTTCAGCTGTAACAAACTCGCTGAGCAAGCAGGTTAAGTGGGGCAGTGTTCAGCTAGATGCAGCAATGTATCCGGAGACAGGAAATTCCCTATCTAGGTATACAGTTCTTGTCTTTCTTGATGTATTCAAGTGATTGTATTTTCCCATTTTCCTTCAGGGAGGAGGAAGGAAAGAAGGCAATAAAGTCACTCCAGAAACAGCTGCAAGATATCAAGAAAGAAACTGAAATAGAACTTCAGGTGAGATTACTTAACACTGGGCATCACACCAGGGAGAAACGTGTTGGCAAGCTTGCCACTGCTGCCCAGGAACTAGCATTCAGATGAGAGGACATGTGGCATATGTAGCAATCCATAATTTAGGAATATAGAAGCAGAATAACTGCAATAAAGATTTGTATTCTGAATATGCTTGTTAATGACTTTAAGAGCACTATCCAATGGTTTTCAGATGGAAGCTCAAAATGCTTATAATTGTGAGAGACTGTGACCAAGTCAGAATATCCCAAAAACACTGCTGTGCAAGAACACTGCAAAGCATGGACATGAGTGTTGCTACATCTGCAGTCAGTAAGGAAGAGATTAGCTGCAGGTAGCAGTATCTAAGGTTCTGTGATACTTAATGATGCAGACATGACACCTGGCACAGAAGAAAGTGTGACAGTGAGGGAGTGGAAAAGAAGTAAAAGTGACAGAGCTGGCATAGGCGCATGTCATTTTTCTACCTACGATTTTGTTATGGGAAAATTTCATGATTTTCATCTATTTTCCAGACTTCCAGATATTAGAAAATCCCAAATATGGGAGCCCTATGTAAGGGCAGATCGATGTTACCACACATACCCTGTCAGCTTAATCTTTCTGGAAAGGTTCAGCCTTTCTGTCTGCAGGATCTGAATTCGGTGTGCATGCACAGTAAATCTGGGGCATTCTGGACATGTCAGACTTACCACACAAGTGCAGATCAATTGAATGGTATATCCCTGCTCACTTTGGTGCTTACCAGACAGCTCAGACTAGATGCTCATGCGTGCTTCAGAGCAAAAGCGTGCAGTTCTGTGCAGAAACATGGAAAAATAGCCTGCCCCTGCTGAGGCAGGGAGGAGTGTGTGATGAAAAACAAGCAAAAGAAAGGCAAGGTCAGAGCTATACAAGGCTTGAAAGAAGGAACAAGAATCTGACACTTGGTTCATTACTGAGCAAGAGGACAGCAAGGGCATCTGAGGAAAGACTTGATATCACTGAGTTTTGTCTTTGGACAAAAGAGTGGCCAAAAAGTCAATATATAGTTGGCTGAAGAGAGGAATTTTAAGCCACTGACATGATGGTGAAGTACAGTTTATAGAAGATGAAGGATTTATGTTGGCAGCCTGGATGCATGTGTAGTGGAAAGTTTAATTGTAAATAACAGCATAGTTGCAAGAACAGGAAGGATCCATTGGTGCTGGAAATATATGCAACTATCTATAACTGACTAAACACCACAAGTCCAGAGGAGATACTAGAACATAACAGCAGAAAAGAAAGCAGGAATGTACAAGATGGGAAAACTGACTTACGTCAGTCTTCATCTACTAGCAGAGATCCTGGAAATGCATAGGGTACACTGGGAAGTGTAAGAAGATGAAAAGAACACTAGAAAAAAACTGTGGACATAGCAGAGGAGAAAGAAGAGAAGTCATTGAAGGAAATGGAAAGTTAGCAAGTTAGGAAAAAAAAAAAACAAGAAAGAACAGTTGTGGAAAGTGAAAGAGAAATGAAGGATGAAGTGTTTGTTTGTTTTTCCTTACAGATTTGAACAGAACATCTAAAGGATGTAAAGGTCAGAGCTAGGACTGAAAAGGGAAGCTATATACCTCAGTATATACTTACTGCCACTGGAAGTGGAATGGGAGCCTATGGGACATACAGGCCCTATGGGACAACCCAAAATCCCTTGACATCTGTGTGGCAGTTAAATGAAATAAGCTGGATAGTTTGTCAGGCTCACAGGACTGTCCATTTGTTTCTGCCCATTGTCCCTTCTCACTCAGATTCTGATGGCTTCTGGGAAGCTCCTTTTCTCCCACTTCCCAAGCTCATGAATATGATGAAGTAGTTTGCCTTCCATGTATTGCTTCACAAACTTCACAGTGTCTGTGCACACAACATATGTATCTGGTTCTGGTTTAATATCTTCTCTGGGACTGCTGTATAGGGGGCTGTAATCATCCTATCTCCCACCGGCAGCAATGTCCTGGCACTGCGCAGTCAGGCTTGGCATTTCTGTGTCCTGCCTTGCACCTCTCCAGCTCTTGCAGTCATAGGAAGGTGTGTAGCTCCCATGCTGAGGGGGTGCTCTTCCCTGTGTTCTTTCAGTACCTTCTACTAATTTGGTTCTTGCTTTTTGCCTCATCAAGTGGGATCTGCACTCATCTGGGATTTTGTTTTTATGTTTCCAGCCTAAAAGTCCTTTTCTAGGCTTCCTTATAGCTTCAGCTTTGATAACGAATCAAAGACAAGACTACTTTCAAGTACTGCTTTCCTCCTGTGCCAAAAATAATGGTGTCTCACTCTGTCTCCCAAGGGAGAATAATTTCTATTTGCTTCATATGGGATTTTCCCATAGGCAGTTTTACAGACACTTGCATGATTTGTCACCTTGCCAACTAATTAGAAGCAAAAATACAGCTTGCTGATTTTGGAGTACTTTGAACAATAATAATACACAGACCTGTAGACAAAAGCCTGCATCGTTGTCTCCAGTCCAGTGGATCAGAAAACAAAAGCAAGCAAATCTAATCATGGAACCAGAAAAACATGGTCATTGCTTCACACATATTGCTTGTGTATTTGTATTTTCAGTCTTGCTAGTTCTTAATGAGATGGTAATTAATGCTGTATTAGCCTGCTCACCTCATTTTTCTTTCTAATAGAACACAAATCAAATGCTAAATATTCTCACATTTTGTTTTCTTTCCTTTTGGAAAACACTGATGTCTTGAAAGGAGCTGAGATGAACAGTCTGGTTTTATTCTTACTCCTCCATAAAGGAACATCACCGGTACCTGTAGTTTGGCTGCAGGAGTTCTGTTTGCTGCTACAGTGTTCATTTTCTAGCTTGCAGAAAAACACTCACTCTCTCAGGTGCCCTGGACAAGTGATGGCAGTCTGTACAGATTTTGAAACAAATTAATATTGTATAAGATTATATATTACAGCATAAAAACTTAGGAAATGTAAACTTTTAAATTCCTGCATTGCTATTCACGTAGAGACTTTTTATGACCTATAGGTTTTGTGGTAAATTCATGCCATACATGTATGCAAGTTACGGTGTAATTTTATAACAAGCAGTAATATTGCAGGCTACATACTAGACAGAAAACCAAGACATTGCACCATGGTGCCAGTGAAAACAGATTCATAATTTTAGTTCTTTCTGGGTTCTGGTAAGACCAGCTACACTGTATCAGCGTGCCACTCAGTAGTGCTTTTAGCAGTGACTAAAATCTGTCTTGTTTCTTCGCTTATCCTCTCCCAGGAGGACTAATCCATCAATTAAGTGTTTTGGGGGAACATTTTAAATGCATATACCCATAAACCGGTGCATGTTTATGTTAGAGAAATGTACCAAGCGACTATAGTAGAAGGCATGAGGCTTGTGATGGTCCTGAGCTACTTCATTCCACTGCTGGAACAGCCCCCAAGGCAGCTCAGCAGGACCCAGAGCTGGTGCAGTAGATCCAAGCCTGGTGCCAGGGGGGCAGGATCTTTGACAAGGGTGCCACTGCCAACAGGCCTGTTCCCTCTGCCAGCAAACTGCCCCCACACGTGGCACAGCAGCGGTTGCTGGTACTGGAGGTGAGCTAGCACAGGGCTGCAGAAATCGTTATGCCAGGAGGCTGGGTGACCTTTCAGTCGTGTTGTCCTTTCAGCTGAAGCACTCCTTGGGGGGGTGCAGCACAGGGGTGTTCTGGCAGCTAGGCCAGAGATGTGTCTGCAGGGCTGCATGTTGTGGTTTCAGGGGATGCAAGTCCAGACTGCAGCAGGTGTGTAGATCTAAGCATACCTCCAGCCTCTGCAGGCTGAGATATTGCAGCTGCCAGTGGAAAGACTTGAGCTCATCCGCACTCGGCGTGGAAGCAAGGAGGCAGGCAGCAAGGCGCTCTGCATGCTCTCTAGCTGCCTGCACATAGCACAGCATCCCCTCCCCTGTCCCCTCCAAATGCTCGCCAAATGGTGGGCACTGGTTATGCTGCTGGCGGCAGGGAGTTTATCCGAAGGCTGTGGGAATTGCACAGACTGTTTGCTCCTGATTGTTATTTCTGTAACCAGCTGTATTTGAAGTGACTGTAAATACTAATTGCTGTGGAAGAACTGAGAGATCTAGGGGGCACTTGCAAGACAGATAAATCAAAGTAAATGAAAACACATGAGCGTGCATACCCTTCCCAGCTAAGTACAGTTGCTTTTGCCACCAAAGAGCATCTGTGGGGCAGAATCCTATGGCACTGGATAACAGCAGCAGACAGGCCTCTGAGCTGATGTCTGCGAGCTGAGAGATCAGAGAAAAAAAACCTTGTTTACCTGCTAGCAGAGCAGACTGTCTCTTAACTATTTCCTGGGTTTTGATCTTGGTCTCTGCCAGTTCTTGTGATAGTTTTGGATGCATGATGTATGATTTTGCATCTTTGGTTTGGCAGATACAAAGCTGAAGTCATCCCAAATAAGCAGCCCAGAGGTTTACTGCATTAACTATGAAAGCACGCTGTGTCCTGGCTGGGCCCTTTGCTGTGGTAAACCAGAATGAATAAATATTAACGCATTTTCACAGTGCCTGCCTCTGAAGTTCAGGGAACAGCACAGTCCACAGATGGCGCCCACGGATTGTGGGTAGCAGCTGCATTTACTACATGCAACCTAATACCAAATGTGCCCCAGCTCTGCAGCTTCAGGCCCATCAGCTGGGCTGCAGTAGCTGCCCACATGCCTGCAGCCGACTTTCCCTCTCCAAGTGAATGCATTACTGTAAACCACCAGCAAGGTTTTGCATTTCACTTCCCATCTGCTTTGGATTGTGTAGTCAAGCCCCCAGACTCCCCACTTCTAACAAAGATGTTTTACAACACCAAATCCAAACCACAAACATGCCACACAGCAGAGAAAACAGAGCAGATGGGCCCCCATCCCAGCTGAGGCCTGGGGCTCTGAAATCAAAAGCACTTTTTCCTCTGCTTTACCAAAATATGAAATAAAAGAGAAAATAACGTGGTGTTCATGCTCTTCCCCACCTCTCTGAATACTTTGTAACCTAGGTTGAACCCTTCTTTTCTGACCTGTTTCCAGATCCCTAGCAGATAGCAGCGAGACACTGACTTCAGCAGCACTTGGCTTTGCTGAGCCTTAGCGCCATAAAACATTGGTGTTTTTCATTAGCATCTCCCCAGTCTCTCTGCCAGCCCCTCAATTTAGACATGCTTCACCACAATACAGCAAGAAAACCTCAAAATAAAGTGGTACAGTCACCTCCCATGTCTGCTGACTAGGAACACAACCACTCCCAATACCCACCAAAATTTCACATCAAGGAAAATAAAAGCCATTACCAGAAACCTTAATGGGGCATAAGTAGGTCATGTCTGTAGCTGTCTGCAGTCATATGATGATATGGCTGTAAAAAAAAATGTGATCTTGGAAGCCTTCAAAAAATTTTTGAATGCATGACTTTTAAAACCACAAAACAGCATCAGGCAAGGCCCTAATTGTTCCAAGCCTTATAAATATACTTTACTCTTCCTAACTATGTCCGACAAGGGGTGCAGAGGGAAGGATTTTCCTTTTAACTGTTCCAAACTCTTCTTATAAGGAAACCTTTCCAAATGAGTCATGCTGCAAAGGCTTTTAAACATAGCACTATTGCGCTGGCTTCTTCCTGTGGCATTTTTCCATGTTTACACAGCTAAGGAATGCAAGGGTGCTTCAGAGACAAGATACGTGGGCTTCAAACCATTTAAATGCCAGCACTTTGGTATTTCATCTTCAGCTGCAAGGTTTGGCTGATGAATGTCAGACCTGTCATAGCATGGCAGGAAAGCAAAGAGAAAGGCTGTAATGGAGCAACTAGGAGCCAAACCAGAGGTAGTACGGTTGGTCTTGCATAATTGCACAGGAGCCTTTGACGACCTTTTTAACTCGCAATGCAGTCTAGAGTTTTTCATTTTACAGGACATTCTTCCAAGTTCCAACCCTAGATTAATGAACTTCTATCTGTTATTTGAAGAAATGTATTAAAAAGGAGTAAACAAACTAAGAATCCCAAATCAAGTAAATGCACTTTACTTTCAGAGCACACACGAGAAGCCTGACAAATGGGGCACATTGGCTTGGGAGTCTTGCCCAGGGGGTTGCTCCTGGAGGCAGAACTGCCTCAGGAAAGCTCAGCTCCATTGTGAAACAAGGTGTGGGGAGAGGCTGGGCGCTCAAAGCCCACAGCTCAGAGCTTTTCCTTCGCACTCCTTACTTACCCTGGGTGTATGCTTTTATAACAAAGTGGGCACCATCCGCTTGATAAGATTTCAGGAAAGAACTGTTTAAACATATCAGCAAGTCAAGATTAGATTTTCACCTGTTTGTAATGCTGTATTTATGTAGTTGCTGTATAACTATTAAAAAAAAAATAATCCAAGGAGTAGAGTATACTTTAGGAAATCAGACTTTGGCATATGTGGGGCTGAGGTATTATCCTCCTGTTACAGATGGTCACTCACTGAGACAGCTTAATCCAAGTAGTTAGCAAAGCCTAACTTTAGCAGTTGAAATTATTGGACTGTTTTCATGCTTATAATAAGCGTGTCTGAATCCATTCCTGAACCAAAGGCCAGGAGGCCAGGTTTCTTGTCCCACTGTGCTCACCAGTCCACCCTCTCCAGGGGTAATCACTCCTCGCTGATGAATTTATTGCCTGCTGTACGGGTTACAAATCAAACTTCCATTTGAAGCATAGCTTAAAGTGAGGCAGCATTCAGGGAAGTGTGAAGCCTATAGCCTTTGATTCTTTTGAGCTTATCAGGGAGTGGAGAGATTGAGAAACAGAGAGCTGACTTCAGTCTCCAGTCTTGCTTTTTTCTTATTCTGTCTCCTCCACTAGAACCGAGATAATATGATTGTCTACCTCAAAGATGAGCTCCAAGAGCTGAAGGCCAAAACAGACATGGAGAGCCGCTACATGAAGAAAAGCATAGACCTCCAGGTCCACCAAACCCAGAAAAAGTGCAGCAATGCAGAGAATAGACTGAACAAGGAAATTGAGGTAAGCCCTTCCCCACAGCCCTTACTGAAAAGCATCTCCGGCTAGTAAGGAAAAAGTCAACTCAGCAGGCTGCCTGCAGTTGAGGACAGAAGGACTCAGCCCTCTGCTGGGAACAATCCTTGTCTCAGCAAGATCTTCCTCTCCTAGGGCTCTAGCAATGCCTCTGCTTGTCTGGTGCCCCATTTTTACATCACATTATCCTCTTTTTCTCTAAAACCACAAACATCCTCATCCCTTGGAATTACAGCTGAAGTGTGGTGAGCTGCACAAGCAGCATTTCTTCAGATCTGTAGGGATGGGATGAACACTGAACTTTTTATTGAAAAAGACAACAACAACAACAACAAAAAGAAAAAACGGCCAATGTTTGGCCTCAGCACAGAGAGGTGGCTGTCTTGGGTGCTCTCTTTCCAGGGGGAATGCTTTATCAGAGGGCTTAGATGATGAAAGGAGGCTGTCTGCCGCTGGAACCATCATGCAGATGCAATCCTTTCTGGATCAGGCCCCAAACAGGAAAAACAAGGCTAACAACTTTATTTATTTGGTTCCTTTAAAGGTGATTTCAAGTGGAATGGATTTGTTTCAAATAAAAGTTTTTTTTTTTTTCCTATTAATTTTAATGCTGAAAGTTCATGCTCCACTTGCATTTGAGAACTTCCCAGCAATAGGAGAACTTGGGAAGTGCCACAGCAGGAAGCAGGATCATGAGGTCATTTCTTTTCCATTACATTTATGTGAATTATGAGCATTTCATATACATTTATTTACTGGCAGTAGTGAGATAAGCAGCCCAAGTCCTCCCTCTCTCCCCTCATACCTGTTCTGTTCTCCATCACAGTCACCAACACGGCTGTTTGAACTGTATCAGGAGGCTCACCCAGGTTAGAAATCTTACTCTCTTCAATTGCTTCTCTGTAAGGTCTTGCAAACGGCAACAGCACAGATGGCATGGCTGCAGGAGACAGTGGCTGGAGGCAGGACTGCTTAAACTGATACCATTGCTAGAGAAACATACAACTATCCAAAGGGTGTAGTTACAATGCGATTTAGCAACCTAAGTAGCTTGAGCTCCCAGCATTGCCCACAGCACATTTTGCTGGTAGAGCTCTTCAGGTAGCCACAAAGTGAACTGGACTGGAAAACTATTCTGTTTTTGAGAGAGGGTTTTGTTTTGTTTTGACTGATTAAGGTCTGATCTAGTTGGCCCTTTTTATGCATGGCCCAGGGGCAAGAACTGCCTTTGTCAGTTTTGGGACTGGGAAAAATGTGTGTGGACTGCACAGAGAGCTCCCATGTGCTTGTGCACCAGCTGGGCTTTCAGCAGCACATATGTGTGCACACGTGCAGTAACAGTCTCACATTTTCTGTCTGCATTGATCACAGGATTTGAGGAGGAAAACTGATGAGGAGATTCGAGTCCATATGGAGATTGAAAATTTTCTCAGGCAGTACTATAAGGTATGTGTGACTTTTTTTGTTAATGCTTAAAATAGCAACGAGTAAACATTACATTATCGACTAGTTTCTAAGGAAAACCAGTTATTGCTCCACCAAACTTATCAAGTTCATGATTGTTGCTGTTTGAATTACTACTTCCCTTCAAGTCTCAATCAACATGGCTCTCCCAGATTTGTGATTTGCTAGATTTGGACACATTTCCTTAAAAGTAGAGTTCATATAATAATTGGTGTTGTTTATTGCAGTGTTACAGATCTTCCCTCCCTCAGATAGTTGTATTCTGCTAATAGGGATTTTGTTTAGACCTTCTTTGGCAGTAGCTGGGCATTCCAGCAACTCAGTGCAGAGTGCTCTTGCACAAAGTTAGGGCAACAGTTTCACACACCCAAGTGTTCCTGCACAAGGGGGACATTAAGAAAGAAATGACAGAAACTGCCACACTAATTATGTCTTTTCTTAATCTGAGGAAGAATTAGGGTCAGATAATTGCTAACTCATGGTTATTGTACTTGATTTGAGCAGCAAACAACCATGAATGTCCTTGTGCTGTTGATCCAAAGGTTCAGAGCTTTTCTGTCATCAACAATAGTGCTCATAACAGTAAATAACATTGGTAAATGCCTCATAAACCATATGACTGGAAGAAAACCTATACTACTGCAGGGTACCTAACATCACTGCCAGTGTGAAATTTAAGAAAAGAGAATAAAATTTTTAATGTATGAGTGCAAAAAAAGCGCTGTATCTTCAGAGCAATTAAATCGTGATCTCCATATCCCAGAACTGTAGCCTGATCAATGTTTCAGAGTGAGGGGACTTCCTAAGTACAAGCCTCTCTGTAGTCAGACAGCAGCTGGTGGCTTTACGGTGGCCCACAGAGAAGAGAATGACCATGCCCTCCATCTCCCTTGTGTGTCCAGTGGTGATGTTGTAATGAATTAATGCTTTTCCTCAGATTATTTTTACGTGCAAGCAGTCATGGCTGTTGCTATGGAGAAGTTACTCATGAATGGGAGGAAGTCATCTGCGTGGTGTTTCAGAAACACCTGCCCTCCTATTGATGAGTGAGACAAAGCCAAGTTAGCAACTGAAAAAGCGTGAGCTGCTCTCCCCTGGGAGCTTATTCCTCGTGCGCTGAGTTTAATCCAGAAAGTGGCTAGGGAGTCATGCAGAGGATAAAAGCTTTCTCACTGTGAAATTGTGTTTCCTAAACTCCCCTTCCTATATATACACTCAATGGCTTCCGGTTGTCATTTACTGCACCAGGATTGTGCACAAAACTACCTCCCAGTGCTTCTCCGTTCTTCATGCACCTCTGAAAGCCCAACCTGTTTCTCTTCACGCACAGTCTAGTGCTGGGGCTTCCATTGTGACCATGATTCCATGAAATACCTCCTGTACACTCTTTGTACCATGCTGAACACCACTCTCTCCCCATGCAGAAAGTGGAAGAGAAGCTGGAATACTGGGTGGACAAGTATGAAAATGACACAGATGCTAAAGATGAAGAACTTGACATCCTAAAAGCGTCAAAGGCAAACAACTTGGAAATGCTGCAGAGACTTGCCAGCGAGGTAAGACAGCAGCAGCGTCTCAGTGCTCAGCCATGCAAAACTGCATCCTGGCTTTTTCCTACTGTCATTCAGATAAGAAACAAGGACCATGGGGAAAAAATTAGTAACCTTCAGGTGTAGGATGGGATTATGAGTACTGGTCCTGGGAAGGCACAACATCACTTGTGACATCAAGGAAGGATGATGATGTTTTCCCTACAGCTATTTTCAAATACCAGCAAGTAATTACAAAACTATTGACAGCCTTTGTGAGAGGCAAAGGCACTGACCTGTCCCATCAATATGCCTCAGCTTAGTTTGTTGCCTTAGTCTCAACAAGTTTACTCCTTCTAGCAATGTATGGGTATGACAAGCTGAGATTGAAAAAAGGAGTTCCATCCCTTCCTGGAGATGCATGTTCACAGCCGCACAGTGCTCTGTTATCAGGCAATTGATTCCAGTTAGAATCATTCCTACCCCACATCAGGTTCTGGGTTAACTGCGGGGCTCTGATGACAGATATGCAGGCACAGCAGAGCAGGCAGCACAGGGCAGAGCAAAGTGTTTAGAAAAAGGGATGCTAGAAGGAATTCACTTGTCATCATTCCTTATTGTCACTGGGTCTGAGACACTGGGACTGAGTTAGATGTTTCCCTGCTTGTGGGCTCATTTTTCTCTCTGTACGCTGTCATCTCGGTGTCCCAAGTGTTTTCATTCATCATCTGCTGCCTAGCCTGGGGGAGCATGAGTCCTTCCTACCAACATCTGTTGCCTGAGACACCACCAGACAGCCATTTTACAGCACAGGATCAGAGGGTTAATTATACGCAGGCCATGAGCGGTTTCACTTTGGCAGCAGCTCTCAGTGCCTTTAGGACTGGTGGTGGTAATGAGCAACATTTGCCATCTGGATTCGGGAAAGATCAAATAAAGGAGGTGGGGGAGGAAGGCCACGCTTACATATTACCCTTGGGCTGCCATGGAGCTCCCTGATGCTCCCTGGATGTGTTATTTATGTGGCTGCTGAACTACCCCTGTGCTACCTTGCAGTGCCAGACATTCGAGGAAACCATCACCGCTGATCGGGCAGAAAAGGAGGCTAAAAGAAGACAGCTAGAGCAGGATGCCCTGGAGCTGAAGAGCATCCTGAAGGTAAAGGGGAGCAAAGCTGAAGCAGTGCTGCTCCATCAGGAGCTGGGAGTTTATTATTTGCACCACAGGCTTTGTTCGGGCAGAAAATGGCCTGAGAAGGTTGGCTGGTGTGGGGTGGCACAAGGAAAGGGACAGATTAAACCTGTCCGTTTCTACAGGGGCAGACACAAAGCCAGCAACTGGCTGCAGAAGGTTTAAGAAGGGAGCACAAGGGAAAAAGCCAGTCTCCTCTGATTAGGGGCTGTGCCCATCACACCGGCCCCACCGCATGGGTGGTACAGGAAGGGAGAGTCATGGGGCTGTTCACCTAGTCTTCCTCTTACCACCAGCAACAGATACCCTTGGCTTACACCCGGATCCTTCAGCCTAACCAGCATAGGCCCAGCTGCTGCTGCATGGGCCAGGGGTTCCCCCCTGCAGCTGGGGAGCGCAGGAGAGATGCTCTGGCCATTTTGCTGTACAAGGATATCCCCTGCAACTGATTTCCCCTAAAACCTCTCTCTGCTGCTTCCAGCTGCAGGCCTGGTGGAGAGGTACAATGGTCCGCAGAAACCTTGGCCCCTACCAGAACCTCAGGAAGACTCAAGAGAAGCAGCAGTTAAAGCAGAAAGACAAAAAGGAAAAATTTGGAGCAAAGAAAAAGACACGATAAGTAAAGAAACCTGGCCACAGATGCACTCCAGGGCTGCTGCTGGGCAGGACACTGCTGTCTGTGTGTCAAACGGGACAAAATAAATCATGTAATAGGTCTTGGGCTATTCTGGAGAACACGGTTCATGACGCACAGTTAAGGTGAAGCTCCAGTAACTCTTAAAACCTTGAAGCTGTCTCTGTACAGCAGAGACACAGTTTCCCCAGCAGCAAGGGGAACTGTATTAAAGCAGTAAGAACAATATATCCTCCAAAGTGCTTTATAGAAACGTTACAGCTAGCAGGAGGTAATCCTGTTAATGGCTCACTAACTCACCGGCATGAGAGGCTCTGCACAGAGAACCTCCTTTGTAGTTCCCCCAGGCGCTGGCCATGGCTGAAGTGACGGTGCTTGCTGGGGCTCTGGCGGCCCTGAGTAAGGCAGGGAAGCCAAATCACCCACATCTGGGCTCAAGCAGTGCTCTCCCTGGTGTCAGCGCCAGCATTAGGTCGGGCAGGGGAAAACTGCTGAGCTTGCAGTGTAAACATGGGGGCAGTCGAAGCATGCAGGTTTCCATTCCCGCAGTCCTGCGAAGTGTCAGCACATAGCCAGAATAGCTCCGGATGCCCTCCTACAGAGGGAAGCAACAACGGAAAAAGACAGCTGGCCGCACTGCCCAGAGGAGCTGATCCGTCACAGCCGTACCCACCACCCCGTCTGCAACCGCCACGCTGGGATATCAGGCGGTGGGCAGGGAGCGAAGCTGGTGGGGAACAAAGGTTTTTAACCGAGAAGGGAGCCCTTTCTCCTGACACTACTGTCAGTCACGTACAGGTTTGTGCGCAAAGCAAAATTTGCCCCATGGCTGAGCTGGCTGGTCTCTCACACTCCTACACAGGGAAGAGAGCTCAAACCATACAAATTCAGCTGTGCTTTTTGTGACCAGCCTGTGCTGGCCCCATCCAAATGTCCTCACGTCCAGGTTGAACTGTGCCAAAAGCTCTAAAGTTCAAGCAGGATGACTGAAACTGTGAGCAAAGAGCCTTTGGCTCAGAACTCTGAATGGAAGGAAAGGGGCTGGTGCCTGACCGTCAGGCTGAGCTGATTGTCAAGGGAGCGCTGAAATTTCAGACACTAGACAACCTCGAGTTAGAAGTATTGATACTGCTACTGGAGCACTGCTGGTCAAACCAGAATGCATTCCTGTTCCAACACTGGTACCAAATCCATGAACACATTCACACTTGCTTTCTGTGGTCCTGTGGTGGCAAGAACAGGGGTTATTCCAGTCCGATGCTGGCAGGAGCCAAACTAAGACTGGGCTTAAATCACACGCCTGTACCGTGGCTCCTTATTGCAGGGGACACCTCAGAGCAATCATGGCAGTTATGTTCATAATTTTAACTCTCCTTTTTCATGTGCTGCTGACTGCACACAGTTCATTTAAGACTAATGTTTTCCGTACAAGGTGGGTGTTAACAGGTGACCTGTTTGTTTAGAGGGAATAAAGTTTGATCATAAACTCTTCAGAGGTTTTGAGCTAAGGAAAAAGTAGGACGGGATGGAGGGATGGTGTATCTCCACTGTTTGTATTAAACTCTAGGCACATATTAGTAATACAACCAAACAACTGAAATCTGAAGCATGGCATTGGGTCACGTCTTTGCTTCCTTTTCAGCAGAGAACAAAATATAATGTAATTTGTAAAAATCCTCCTCAGTCTCTGCCGGGCTCCCCTGCAAGCCACGGTTCCTGATGCCAGGGTAACACAGCACTTCTACTTACGGTACGTCACGTGCCCCAGAGCCGCAGTGAACGAGCCAGTAGGAAGTTAACACACTGCACTGGATCATGAAATAATTCAAAACATCAATTTCAGTGCCTAATATCTCAAAGAGAAAAACAAAGAAACCCCCAAACCCACAAATTGCATGGGCACAGCAAAGCCTGCTTCCAAAATTAGCAAACTCCATACCCATGTGTAATGAGGGGGAATTTCTTCTTTCAAAAATAATTAAAAAAAATAAAAATAAAAAATCAAAGCAACAGCGGAACTGGCTTTGCTATTCCGGTAAGGTGGAGGGTGCCAAAATCTCTGGAGGCCCAAGGTGAGCATCCTGGCAGTCAGGTGGTGCTGCCCTGTAAGACAGGGGCAGAGGCTTTTAGCCTGACCTCGCCCGTGTGAGCCTGTGCTTTCCAGGTAAGAACAGCACCCACTCGCCTGTGGGCTCTGCTCCTGCTGCCATCCAGCCAGCTCCTCCGGGCCTCCTCCGCTGCATCAGCCGGTCTCGGAGTCACTCCTCTCCCGCTGAGCCTGGCCTTGCTCGGACAGAAGTGGGAGCGGACTGCTGCTGCGTGGCTATACAGCTGCTGGGTAAACAAGCTGAGCGCACCCAGTGACTGGAGCAGGGAGCACCATCCCACAGCCTGGCAGTTCTGAGGAACTTTGCCAGGGCTGGTACCGCTTGTTTTTTTCCAGCTGTGGAGAGACAGGATCAAAGCACACATCCAAGGTGTTTTCTGCAGGAAACCCCAGCAATCACAAGCCCCTTGGACAGACTGGTTTGGACAGCTTGGGGAGAGACAAAAACCTGGAGAGAGCTGGGCAGCCCTAAGCAAGGTGGGAACAGAGCTTCCCAAGTGCCTGGTGGAGCCACCAGGAACCTAAAGGATGCTGAAGCAGCTTGGTGAGGAGGGCAGATGCATCCATGGGGATACGCAGCATGCACAAAGTAGGGGCTGGGGTGGAGTGCTGGCAATGTCTAGGCTTTTTTTTTTTTTTTTTAATAAAAACTAGCTATGAGGAGGGAGAAAAGAGGAGCAAACATTCTGGCAAACAGGAACAAAACTCCAGGGGGCAAGTGAGGCGTGAAGCACAGGGGCAAGTTTTACAGACTGAACCCAAGACACGATAAAAACGAGCAGAACATAAGAACTGCAAAGTGCACCAGTACTGGCAGCAGCAAACTGCCCAAACCGAGAAGATATGTTTTACTGCTTGTTTTGAAAAATTAAAAAAAAAAAAAAAAAAGCAGGAGGGAAAGGGAGGAGCAAAGGATTCTGAACAGAATCGCTGCTACTCAGCATCAAGGAAAGGCTGAAAACATCTCCAAGAAAGTTTCTGGTGTGGCTACAGAATGTGTGTAAAAACACTGGATTTTTTCTATCCTGGTAACAATGAAAGCTAGAGAAAAAACAGGTCCGTTAACTGCCAACTGTGATGATGTGGGAGGTGAATATACACCCTGCACAGAGGATGTGACATTCATCCATGCAACAGAAAAACAGCAGGAAGAAGTACTGTAGTTCATGTAAGTCTTAAAACTTTATTTCAAATTACCCATGGTTTCCTTTTATATTATTAATGTGCTAGAAGTTCACACTACTGGCAGAATACAGGCAATTTAAAATAAAGTGTACATATTCAAACATTTATACTTAACAGACTTAGAAATTATGGAATGTATTTACAGACATACAGCATGGGATGAAGCTTTAAAATCCTTTATTAATTACACGTTTACACTTTTCAGAAATAACAAAATTAGATTGCTTTGTAAAACATCACAATATCTATACAAAAGAATTTTTAATGTCCAAATTCACCTTAAAAGTCCTCTGTTTCTAAAACTTTTTTTCGAAGGACCCTTTATAGTCATAAAAGGATAAAAATACCATTTGCCATTGTGTCAGTACCAAGAACAACAGAGGAGTTCTCGGTGCTGTAAGAAGTTGTCTCTGATTTATTTTGAGCAGGCCACCAAAGCTCCCCCCCGACAAGGGCGAAGGATCAAATCCCAGTTGTTTTGACCTGATTGTTTCAATGCCATCAGGGACTCCTGAGTGCCAGTGCCACTTGATTTCGAGTGTGTAACGGTGCTGAGCCTCAAATGCTGCTCAGTGCTTGACATCGTTTGAGGAAGGATGGCGAAACAATGGAGTCAGTGTGTGAACACCAGCAGGCACGAAACACTCAGATGGATTCCTCCCCCATCCTCCAACACAAATGCCCCAGAAAGGAAAGACAATTGCCTCTTTAACACAAAATAGAATCTTATACACAGTTTCTTTAAAATAGTCTTTTCACTGGATACAACAAAAATTACACATAAATACACTAAAAAAATCCCAACCTATTTTGCAAAATAAAACTGAAGTGTTTTTTGGTATAATACATTAAATAAAGCCTATGGTGAAACTTCAGGTTTGGATTTTTGTCCTAAACATCTGGTCAACATTTAGTGTTTGCCAGCATGAAAACACAAGACTATAAAGGTCAAACTAACATGACCAAATACATCTGAAACTGCCAGAGCGAACTGTTGCTTCTAACAATGTAAGTGATGCTCGGGACACAGCCGGCCCAGTCATGCAAACATGGCTTTTTGTAAGAATTCAGCTGCTGTGTGTATGCGCTGCTTGTATACAAGAGTAGCTGTTTTAACCAGACAACAGAAAATGGCCATTTCTTGCAGCTCAGACTCAACCCCCCACCCCATTAATTCCTAAAAACTAGTATTAATGAAATGTCAAACTTCCACCAACCTGAATACTGTTAAGTTTTATTTTCTGTAAGTGCTGGAAGCTGGACTGAAGCAAACAACACGCCCTCACAATTCCATGAAGGGAATGGTTTTCTTCAAACAGCAATATTTAAATAGTCTACAAAGGGTGCGCTATTAAAAAGTAACATGCCCCTGTACAATATAAATGACCTCATGTTAAAAACTAAGATGAATTCAGTGCCCCCTTTTCAAATTATGTGAGACGAACACACGAGAAACATTTGTGTCTGTACTGTTTGCTGTGAGTGGCAGAATCTTCCATGCAAACTACAGCGGAGGCTTCTGACACTTACGTAACCCTCCAAGAATTACCAACAATCCTTGCAAGTGAAATTAAACGAAACACAAGACCTACTTAAGGAGGAAAGTAGGTCTGTATGGAGCGGCTCTCTTTTTCTATGTATTGCAAGTTATTGGCATTTGCATTTCTTGCAGAGCTCAGGGCAACGGGCTAGTTAACATGAAAAGGTTTCTCTTCAGCTGTGCAGTTTTACATACCCTTCATGTGTTCTTAACGTGCAACATGACCAGCCCATGCCAGTAACAAGCAACTGGAATCACTGTGTGAAACCGGGATGCAAGTCACCACAATGAATCTTGAAAGCAATATGTGAAGCAAAACAGAACTGAAACAAAACTGCAAATGAAAAGGTGAAAAATGCAGCAAAGACCAGTCTTTGCCAGTGTTCCTATGGCAGGCTTACTTCCGTAAACATGGCTGCTAGCCCCTTCCCACTTCTCCTTCCTTTATCCCCATGAAATCCTCTTGGTGTACTCTGCTTCAAATACCCCTCCAATGCCTGATGTTGGTCTCACACCCCATGCAACACGTCAGTAGGATACTGTTCTGGGATGCTTTAAATGGGTCAGAAACTAACAAAAGAACTGCATGGGTGGAGAACTGGATTTTGCAAGGTCTTTTTTTGGAGGGGAAAAAAAAAAAGTAACTGATCTGGTAGTGAGCTTGGCCTGGGCCAAGCTGGGCCAACAGCAGAGTCTTCATTTTGCAGGTCAACTTTAAAGCAAAATGCAAAACTTGCCTGCTGCCGCTCCCATTCCTGTATATTGAATTTCCATTTTTGTGTTAAAGAAAGAGGAAGAAAGTTAACGGTTGTTCTGTAAAATCAGTGCATCTCTGTGAATACCAATGATAAAAGGCTTTAAAGCCCTGTCAAACCCACAAAGAAGAAGCTACCTTCTGCAAGATTGCTGCTTTGACAACATGCAGCCCACCTGTGGAAATTCAATAATTATGTTCTTAAAATGATAAAATTTCTCAGTGGCTGGGACACTGACCAGTGTTGGCATGTCTGCACAGGCTGCTCCAGCCCCTACCAAAAGGATTAGTTGATAATGGGTTTCTAATGACCTGCACGGCAAGCTGGAATTCTTCACACTGCAGTGAAGATGTGTACCTGAATCTTGACAATCACTTGACAAAACCACTGAGTAACCAAATGCATCCTTACGTGACCAGAAGGGGACGTGAGAGGAGACAGATCTCCCTCCACTGATCTGAGAAAAAATTTCAGATAAAAACATTAAAAAACCCAAACAGAAAGTGAGCCCAGCAAGAATGCTAACATGATTAATAAAATTTAAACAGCTCTGGTTTAGTATTTTTTGCTGAGATGTTTCTTGTGGAGAAAACATGCAGTACTTTTTCCCTTGGGGAAAAAACCTTTTTCCTTCAAATCTTAAGTAACGTGGGCATACCAACATAGGTGAAAGCTCCATGAGGTTTGAAACTCTGTTAAACCCATTATGAAACACTGTACAGGTTAAGATTGTGTTGCAATTTTTTTAAAATATAAATATTTATATAATGGAAAGAGCTGTTGTTCTCTGGAGGCAAAGAAACTCCCTTTCTTTGACACCTGTGGGGAAGGAATGAAATTTCATTCCTCTTGTGCCCACTGCAGCAATTTTTTTTTTTTTTTTAAACAAATGAATTTCTGTAGGAACAGCTTCTAAACTGTACACCAGTATCTTCAATCTACAAGGTCAGTTTCTACGGCTGGCTCCAACAGCTAGCCACTGGAATTCCCTGCCCTCCTCACAACAAACTTTTTTTTTCCAGTAGGGGGCAAAACTATCAATAATAAAAATGTTATTGGAAACTGTTGCGATCTCCAAAAAAAATGGAGAAATGAAGCAAAACATTCCTGTCAGGAATCACGGAAACTCGTTTCCTTAGAACAGAGCTCTGTGTGTTTGGATGCACTGCATGGGCAGTAAAGTCTTGACGTCCTTCTGCTTAGCCAAGGTAACCCAAAAGGTCCCGGAGGTCTTTACACAGCAGACAAGTGGTGAAGTTGCTGCTGCTTTGGGGGTGCCAGCTCCAGGAGTGCCTGAACAGTCACAGCTACCTGTGTCAAACCTTTCTCTTCTAAAATATGCAGAGGCAAACATAATTGCTCCTGAATGGGGAACAAAACAAAGACAAAAACAAAATGGATGAAAAACACTCAAAAGAAAAATTAAGCAAAAGGAGACTGAAATATGAAATGTTACGGACAGCTAGCACACAGGTATGAAATGATATTTCTGCTTGTGAATAAAGAACTGTGAACATGATTACTCAAAACAGGAGTTCTTGGGCTAATCATCGTGTTTATTTATCAGCCATTATGCAGAAAATGTGCATGAATAATGAGAATTTGGAAAAAGGATTGTGGGAGAATTGCAAACAGCAAAATCCTTTATCTCTGCCCACACTGAAACGGCAGCAGTTTATGAAACCAAAATTAGACTAACTTAAGGAGGGGGTAAGCTTTGCTTCAACATGATGAATCTGCTATTGTACAGAGGAGGAGAGGAACCATGGCTTCCTTTCCCAAGCATAACCGACTTTTTGAGGGAGCCCTCACGTAGCAAGGGCCTGTTCAGTCACCAAACTCAAGCAAATACCAACTTTAAAGCAGAGAATGAAATACTAGTGCGCGCCATGGAAACACTGCAACAAGTCTAAGAAGAAATGTCATGCTTAAAAGCAATTCTCGTAACGAGACACATTGCGCATCTGAGGTCCTTCTATCCACATGTATGACCTGATCTCTATCATTACCAAAATTCCTTGGGAGGGACAAAAAAGCAGAAAGCACAAGTTGTTTTATTGGAGGAAAAAAATATGACTTGCTTTTATGTACAACTGAAATAACTTTGATAATAAATGTAGAAAATGCCACTTCTCCTGTTCAAGGCAATGAGAAATTGACAGAATGTTTAAAGGCAAATATCCCTCCGATATCATGTATGAGTCACTACTTTTTTTTTTAAATCTTTCAGAAGGAGGCCCACTTAACAAGTTACTTCCAAAATCATTCCGAAAAATAAGAGTAATACACAAAGTGCAAAAAGAGGTTTCAAAGTGTTTATTAAGAATTTTGCTATTCTCAGTATCAGATGGATTTAAAGCCTCATCCTACACAAGACTTTGGCACATCTGGGCCATCCTCACCCCACAACAGTCACTCAGGGATGGGATGCATGTCCAACAGTCCTCTGTATCTCTAGAAAATAACCAAATTGTGTCCTTTCTATAGAGCTGCAGAGATTTTTTTTTCATGTGTTATTTCCACTGCAACCTGAATTTTCCACTCTTTGCATCTTTACTGATTTTTGGTATCAAAGAAATCCTTCAGAATAATGGCAGCCAACATTCCTCCCACAAAGCTCAGAGCGAAGAAAAAAACAAATTAACCCAGACTGAAATTCTCACAGTAAGCCAAATGATCAGGCTGAAATGCATTTTTCTCCCAGCATAATTGTTATTTTGAAAAAAAAAAAAAGTGCTTTTTGAGAAAGTACTTGTAAACTGGAGCAAATATTTATTATCTTTTTTCTTATGTATGCGAATAGATAAGGTGAAAAGCTTTGGAATGACTCCATACCACAGAGATAGCCATGACAAACAGAATTTAAAAACTGGAAGGCACTGTTAGTGTAAGACCCCTTGCAGCTTTTATCACAGTGTTCATTAGAAGAAGTTAAGAAACACAGAACTGTTCATAGGAACATAGTTCATTTTAGTTCACACCGGTAAACAGTGCAAAAATAGCTTATTTAAAAATAAAATAACCTCCCCCCTCTCCAAAGGTCCCCTCTTTCATCAGAAATGTTTTGCTTGGACAGAACGTTTTGTGCCAGTCACAGTGTGGTTTGGGAAGAGGGCACCAACTCCTCTACTTGCTCCTTTGTTAAATATTCATTTTACGTTACAAGAGATTGTGAGATCCATGTACACAACACATTTTTACTGGTGACCACATTTGCAGCTAAACTCCCATGTATCTTAAACTGTGCTTCAGAGTTGTTGCCAGGTTAATGCTGGAATGCTAACACCACTTAAACAGGGCTTACAAGCCATTTACTCTATCTTCAGATATAACACATTTATTGAAACAACATTCAGAACAGCCATTTTACTTAACACTTACCTTAACTGATCTCTGAACAGAGTTCCCTGAACCAATCTACACTCTGAGGAGACACGGTCTTTTGCACATGGCATGAGGAGAGCCCTGAAGTTCTGAGGTGTCCCTGAGAAACACATTAAAGCGCCAGGATGCTTTTCCAATGGATGGAAACGCTTTGAAGCTCTGTGGAAGACTACCTGATTTTTTAAAACAGTGAAGAGGGAGCTGAACAGGCAGCCAGGACTTGTATTTCTGCAACTGTATGACACAAAAGTTTCTGAAAATGACCAGATAGGAAGAAGAATGGAATACTCAAGGTTTGAGCCTCCCAGAATCAAGTGGCAACTCAGGAAGTCTTTATTAAGTTTTATCCAGAGCATGATGAAATGCTAAAGCAATCCTGTGGCACCTGATAGAACCTTGAAGTTTTTTCCTTCTGTACCAAGAAAGTTCTCTCTCAGAGCTGACTAAAGAGCTCAATTTCTCTGAAAATTTCCTGCTTTAACTGTTATGAAGCTCAAGTAGCTCAGGATTCACTGACAGTTATTTTAAAAATCCTGACTCAGAAGTAATACCCCAGAGTCTGCAAATATGAAAGTCATATCCTCTCAGAAGCAGGATAAGGAGCTGGGGTAAGAAAAAAAAAAACAAAAAAAGTCTTGTGGACAAAACTTTATCAGACCATGTCTCCTAAGACTGTGAGATCTAATTAAAAGCACTAATGTTGAAAAAAAATACTTTGCATTCTTTAACAATTTTCATTAGATAATCCTGAAACAATTTACCAAAGTGGGTGCAATTCCTATTATACAGACAGGGAAACTGAGGCACAAACTGACAATGCATTTTCCCAGTGCTACATCACTCACCAGCAGTCAGACTACAGCACGCACCTACACGTCCCTAAGCCTCAGTCCCTTGCTCTAGCCCATGGGCAGCACTTCCTCCCTTAGCATTACATCTGCTAAATATCACACAGCAAATACAAATGTGAGTCACGTCACAGATGGTTGCATGGATGCACCAATGTGTTTACACATTGTGCTTGTCACCTCTGTCCCGTAAGTGGGAAGAAAGCACTTCATACACATTGTCTTGACAAAACCCCAAATCCTTTACCAAGCGCTGGAGTTATGGAGGGAGGAAGCAGCAACACTGTCCTTCAGCTAGAGAAAAAAGACCCAGCGATAGACCATACAGAGCGTTAGCATTAGAGTACAGTAAAACACCACAAAGCCCCAGAGCTGAATGGAAAGGGAGACAAGACTGGATTCTTCTGAATCTGTCCCCAGGGAAAGAAGAGTCTCAACTGTTCTTTTAACGCTGAGGTTTAGCTGAAGAATGTCAGAAGGGGAACAAAGATTGTCCTGTCCAGAGTGTGTGAGCAGGAAGGGAAAACAGACAGAAAAAAAAGGTCAGTCAGTTAGCCATAGCAACATCCATGAAGCAGTCAGTCATCAGACATTTCAGATATATCCTACATGTTCAAGAAGCGTATCACAGTTGGTTAACTCTCACAAAGGAATCTGTATGACTTCCATTCCAAAGAATGCACTTAATGCAAATACTTAGTGTTCAGTGAGGTGCCTGTCACCTGTACAACTTAAACGTGTAACAATCTTTGTTGTTAAAAACAGAGCAGTTTACACATGCCTTAGCAAAAACTATTTTTTTCAGGGGAAACAGACTGCAGCTTTTTGAGAAGCTTTTGGCACTGAGTACTCATGCTGAGTCTCTACATGTATCTTAATGAAAACAGTACAAGGGATTATTTGTGCATAATTGATGCTTGAATGCAGTACTCTGCAGAAATATCTATTACTAATTACAGTTTAATCTATTACTAATTAGAGTTTCAGTGTTCTATAGCTATTCCCACTGTGTATCATTTGCCTCCCTTCCACAGAGTAACTGCTGTAAATCAATGAAATCTAGATGCACATACCAATCTGTTCAACTCTCAGTTTCATTTGATGCAAGAGCTCTAACTAGCAAAGTCCTATAGAAATAGCTGCTTCACTGTGATGCCTGTAATTATAATTTCCTAAAAGTAGCTTTTTACATAAAATAGCCTTCCTCTTAGAAGGTAAGTATTTCTACATAGATCCATACTTCCAGAAAACCCTTTATTTTTGTAATTACAATTTAAATGAAAGGAAATACCTGCAGGCATCTTCTCAACAAAAATATATTAGGCTGCCATGCCATTCTTTTGTACAGATATCTTACCTTCTCATCTCAGTAGACATGTAACGTAGACATGTGAGAGCAACTTTAGAATTCAGCTGGGGCTATTTCAGTAAGTTTCCCCAGAGACATTCTCCTTGAACTCTTTCACATGAAAAGCAGGAGAAATGAGAAAAACAGGAGGATCCTAGATAGTAGCTGTAGCAGATGTAGAAGACTGGGTCTATAGGGGACTTTCTGCTTGAGTGTTTTTTTTTTTTTTGCTTGATTTTAAATGTGGGTCATTTCAGTGATCTGCTTTGTATTCTAACCCCATAAAGGTTACATCTATGTATCTGAGGGAACCTTAGATAGGGAAGCTGGGATGGAATTGAACAATTTTGCCCCAGAAGAATTTATGTTGTACAGTCCTGCTGGGAGTCAAAGTCTCAAGTTTCTTAGGGGAACAAAATAGCGAAGGATCTCAAAGCACTAATAAAGGTTGCTTTTGACTCCCCACCATGTTCCAATGCCATTCACCAGCGAGTCATGTGAAATTGATAGGTAGCTCAATAAATATGCTGTCCTAAAATCCTAATGGCTCATATACCTTCAAGTGAAGCTATCAGAAAATACTGCATGACTGACTTGAGAGCATTGCTTCTAGAAATAGTAGGGAAACGAGTCACTGGGTCTACTTTTCCCTTTCATGGTACAAAAAAAAGGAAAGAGCACCTACAAGAGAAACACTAGTAATTAGCAGTATAAGAAATCGACTCAATTAATGCATTAGAAAAAAATAAAAATATGATGTATCAAAATTATTTGTACTGAGACAGCTGCTGAATAAGACAAAGTGGAAAGGACAGGACAGCATAAAACACAGTAACTGGACTCTGACGGACTATTTTATATGTTCCTACCTCCTAGCTCTTCCAGTTTCAGAAGGGGAAAAGGAATACCAGAAGATAGAGTTGTACCACAGGTACATAACAAAAAGAATTAGGATCTATGCAAAGATAGCTACCATCAGAGAAAGGCCAATAATAGTGCGACTTCTTGGTAAGACAGTACAGATGTTTGTGTAAAAGGATTATTCTGAAGGAACATCAAACGCTTTAGAATGGAAGTTACACACGCAAAACATCATCCAAATTTTATCCCACTTAAGTTGCCAAATATGTAATCTTGAGAAAATTTGTCTTTATAGAAGTACCTTACAATTCTAAAGGCAGGCTCAAGCTGCATCCAACTAATATAAACTTAAGGCACAGCAGTAAGTGAATCAGACCTCTGATAGATAAACTATACCCAATTTTATTTTATTCCAGAAGACAATACCAGATAAATCTAATCTATATAGCAAGACATACCTCATACCTGAACCTCTAAACTTTTAATGATCTTGTTCTCATCAAATCTTTCAAGGAAGGTTTTATTTTCTGATCATACAAAACTGCACCTGAAACGTAACATCAGAATAACAGAAATACGTACCTGAGGCACTCCAATCCTTCTGCAAGCTTCCAAGAAATTCTCCACATTTCGTCTGCATTTTGCCATTGTAAGTTTAGGCTGCAAAGGAGGCAGGCATAGAGTTCTTAATTGGGAGGATTTAATTAAATAAAACTCTTAATAAATTTCTTTGCCAAAAACATACTACACTGACATAAGCTTGTCCAATTCAAAGCAGGCTCTGTTGCAGTTTCCAGATTTCAAATTTCAAAATTTCCAAGCTAGTTTATGAAAAGCCAATTTATGAATGCTGGATTTTTTTTTTTTTTAAAGACAGTTCTAAGCTGTGCAATATTTGTATAAAAGGTGTTACATAAACCAGGCTAACACTTTTAGTTACTATAATTTGATAATTTAAAAAACGTATTTTGAATGAAGCACACATACATGGCTCCTGTGCTGTGATTTCAGAGCAAGCACACGAGATGAAGCAGTCTGGAGTCCGTTCTGGATTACTACATTATATAAATATTTAAAACCTTATTTCAATTAACAAAGATAAAAAATGAAGGCTAGATGAAACCCGAAAATAATGGAATAAAACTGGATGGAGACTTGCTGCATGTAAGCCTCTTGCAGACGGGTTTGATGTAGCTGTTTGAATTGAACTCGCTGGCATTTTTTTTTCAAGCAAGTTTTTTTCTTTATAGTTAGCTCTCTCACCTCTACACAGACATACCACTGCACAGGCTCTGTCTTGTTTCTATTCTTGAAGCTTATTCTTTTCTGATTAAAGAGACACAAGCTTCCTGTTCCTTTGTACAAGCTACCCCACAGTCTGCATAGCAGCAGGCAGTAGCCTCTGCGAGTCCAGTATTTTTCCCATAAGTGGGGAAAATGCAGACTGGTGGGGTTTTTCCTCTGTCCCCTCAGTGTGCCATATTTCCCCACCAAGAAAGCAGGTTAAAGGCCATTGCTGACTTTCTTCTCCTGAAGGATGAAAGGAGTACAAAGATCACATTGTGACTGAGGAAAGACATGATGCCTCTTCTGCTCCTGGAGCCGTCCAGATACAGGCTGCCTCTTCCTTGAGATTTCTGACAAAGCCACGATTTAACTTTTAACACAGAATATTCCACAGCACATAAAACCAGGCCATTGAAAAGATATTCTTAATGATGTGAGTCTTCTGAATAGCAGCTGTATGCCTTTTCTCTTAATGATTCCACGATCTGCATAAAATGTTGGCATGTCCAGTTCAATCATTCTCAAAATAATGAAGACATCTGCTTGTTCACATAAATCCAAGCAAGAGGAACCACAAATGATATAGTGTACAGCCCTGTTAGTGCCAGTTCAAATTCCAACCAACACAAGGACTGACTCCAAAATAAGGAAAAGCAAACAACATGCTTCTTTCAACTTCTTCACCCAGGAAAGGCTTTTTTTTTTTTCCTTATTTATATAATTTTAAGATAACATGAAGGTGCATAACAAGCAGTTCATCTCTCCATATTACTTTTGAGTAGCTGATACTAAATATTTTCACTGAACTTTCTGATGGCCACAAATAGAGAATTTTTTTTTTTGACAGATTAGGTAAATAATTTGTCATTATGTCACAGTTCTTGACCTTTCTCTAATTCTGTGCTTTCCCTACATGATAGAGAGTAATGTACCTATAAATATATTATCTTCATTGCTTTCCAGAAACACTGCAGTTAGGCAGGGTAAGAGAAACAAGTTCCCAAATTTTCAAGCTTCTCTGTGTGCTTCTTTCTCTGCTCTGAACAGCCCCCAAATACAACGTAAACTTTTTTCCTGTTATCACAAAGGTATGAGTGGATTTATTTTGCTCCAGGAGATGGCGATCCCCAAGCATATGCAAATATAGCTCAAGTGTGCTCTGCTAAAATTCCTAAGCAGAGAAATCTGTAGTACTGTGGACACAAATCAGTTTGGCTTCTCTGCCTGTTCTTGCTCTCTTGTGTAATGGGATCTTAAATATTGTAGAGAATGCTGTTTCCCTGTTTTCCTGAACTTCTCAGGCCTTTTGATCTTCTGAAATATCCTATTTCAGTTTTCATGTTGAATTGTCTCTTATTTCACTAGTTTTCAAGTTAACATAGGGAGAACTTGAAAATCTTAATGTTTTCTTGAAATCTGTACTAGAAGCAACTTTATTTAAACGAAACAAACCCAAACATATTTTTTTTAATGAAGCTATAGATATTGCTCAGACAAAACAGACGGTTATTTTTTGTCATGTATGTTCACAGATGAGAATGATGAATTTAGCACTTGCCTGGATTACAGGACTTTGCTGGATGGCATTTTGGACACCTATAAAATACTATCACTATTAACATACTTACAACAGCAGGTGAGGGGACATGAATGCTGGGAACAGACCGAGGACGCACGTGATTAGCTAAATGGCACAGAACAACACCATCGGTGAGAGCTGCTCCAAGATCACTGGGCAACGACACTTTCAACCGTGATTCAATATTCTGTGAAAAATGAACGTGGACACACAAAAAGTAAGAGCTTGCTTCCTCCAACTGTTTCATTCTGCAGAACGTTTTATTAGAGGCAGAAGCATTTGCATTACAACGCTGTCCATCCTCAGGACATTTCTAAACAGCTTTTGAGTAATACCAAAAAAGGTTCTGCACAGTGCTGTTCATTGGTGAACAGTTTTCACTGCACAGCACAGGGGACTAATATAACTGTTACTCAAAAATAATGGAAATCAGGGTCTAAGAACAGTATTCCTACACACATTCTCACTGAACGGTTCTGCCAAGGGAAGTGAAAATAGTCTTTGTGAGTTGGAGGACAACATAGCTAACAAAAGTCTCTGTAAACAAAAAACAAACTACTTGGTGTAGTTTTAAAAAACCGAGGTAGTTAACATTCGATTAAGGGAATGAACACAAATTCAAGCCAGGTTTTTAATCTTACTTCAAATGCTGTGTGAATTTCACCGAGTTATGCTGTACCTAAACTTTTAAGTATATAAAAAAAGATTTAAGCTTACCTGGGAAGCAGAACAAGAGAGAGACTGCATACAAAGCATTCTGAGATAAGAGACAAAAGGCTCTAACAAACATCATCAAGTTTTGTTTCATTTTACTTAAGAGAACTTTCTTCTTTTAGAGAAAGCAGATTGCCCTTATTTTAAAATTTGCAAAGAGAAGGAACTTGTCTCTGTCCCTCTGGGACGCTTACGGCTTTTAAAGTCAGCTTTCACAAACAGGAATTGTTATTTCTTCAGAAAGCTTAAAGCATTAGAGCACTTCAGGGAATCCCTTCATGATCACCAGAAGCATGCCTGGGGCAAAGCAGAGCAGTACCTTAACGCCATGCGGCATACTCAATATTCACCATTGTACCTGGGCATAAACCAGGGCCTACTGGCCCTAAACAGACAAAAAGCACAAGCATAAGGAATATCTGTGCCACAGATATTCTACACTTAACTAAGGATAAAGGAAGACTCAATAGATGGGGATTCAGAGCACACAAGGAAACCATGCTGTCAGAATTACGGGCAGTAGTCTCTGCGTTCCACTTGCTTTTCTGTGGGCTTTACAGCAAAGATGAGTTTTTAAAAAGAAATTAAAAGGAAGACATTGAGGGAGCTTTCCAGGGAGGTTCCTTACAAGTGTGAAGGGTGACAAGGAAGAAAGCACGTGTTTATTTTAAAAGCAGAGGTCATTGACAACCCAGAAGCTGGAGTCAGGACTGTATACTCTACAGCAGTTGAAGCTAACTTTATCCACCACAACAAAGTGACCACCACTGCATCCACCTGAAAGAAACACCCATATTGCACAGTGCCATTTCATTTTGGCCATCTCCTCACCGTAACTGGTTCACTGAAATCAGTCCAAAACACAAGGGCAGCTTTAACATGATGGCACGCAATACATTTACTAAGATGTCCACATACTGTTTTCTGTCAGCACTTACCTTTCGTAGCTGCTCTATTAGCTCCAGCTCCTCTTCACGCTGTTTGGAGTTGTGTCTAACTCTAGGGTCTGCAGAATCATTAGCAGGAGACAAGGCATGGGTAGAAGGTGAAGTAACCGCTAAAAAAGTAGCATGAAGAAAGAAAAATCGGTAAGCACGGTTTGGCTGACTGTCCTTCACTGCTGTACTACACATGCACGCACAATGTTCTGGAACGTGTACAGTGCATTCCTTTTCACAAATCTGTTTCTTTCATTAGCTTAATCTATCAAGCTAATAATCTACTAATCTAAATAAGGTGTTTCCATAACATGTACTCCTTTCCGCTTAGATTTTGTTGTTTCTGCTGGCTAATAATCATCCACAAAAGGAGGACAAAGTTTTGATAGATGAAGTATGTTGAAAGAGTTCAGTCTTTCTACAGAAATTGCAATTTTGTTATATGCTACTATATACAGTGCAAAATCTACCAAGCTGCCTTCATCACTTGTTGAAGTCTTGTGTGGCACTTCCTTGCTATCTTTTTAGTTGTAAGCACAGACCAGGAAGAACAAATTCCCCACTTTTCCACAAATATGATGATAGGATATTTGACAGCTGTAAATAAAAAATTGCTTATTTGCAAAGTATTTAACGCTGTGCGTCTATAAATGGAACGCTAAAACTAGTTTGACAATAATGACATGAAGTAATAGAACAGCGCAAAACCTAGGCAATGCAGATGTTAATAAAATGCAGCAAAACTAGCTAATTTCTGAGCTATATAACCTACCTTTGTTTGCTTCATCCCTGACAGCTGCTCGGAAAAGGAAACTCTCAGGTCGCTGGGAAGGGTTTCTATAGGAAGGCGGGGCTGCATGGCCAGGATATGGAGGGGAAAGGTGGACTAAACAAATGTGGAAAGGCACAGGAAAGGAAAGGAGGAAGAAGGAAACTGTTAGAGTTTAAATAGCAAATGGGTTCAGCAATGTGGTAATTAAAAAGAACAAACCAAAAATTTTAATATAATGACAAACTAAATTACATGCATGCATGATAAAAGCACAGAGCAGGAAAAGGCATTTTCAAGGACACTTGCATGCAAAGCACATTCCACATACCACTTCCAGCAACTGTTCTGACTGTTGCTGAATGCATCTGTGGGCCAAAGCTTCCATGAAGGCCTAAAGCAGCCAAACCCTATGCTCGCCCTGAGGACATGCTTCACCCCTGCTGTTTCTTCCCTCACGTGTTTCCACGGAGACGCAAGTAACTGAGTAAACTCTCAAGCACAGCAGTGCCACATACAGAGATGGGAACCGATGCTCCCTTTTCCTCATAGCACATATACGCAAGCAGGCATTTTGATCCTATTTTTTCAGAAACGTTACTTCCTTCCCTGTTACCTGTCTGCGTGGTAGGTGAGCCAGGAGAGATGGTAGATCTGTCATCACTCTGTGGACAAAAAAGTAAAAGAGTATAAATGGTCCTAATATGGAAAAGCTGTGACCACATTTTTATTTGCTGTGTTTTAAAAAAGGCTCCTTCCATCTATATATGCTTCAGAAAAACACAGAAATGTGAAAAAACAAAACATGTTCCCCAAGTCTCATTTCTGCAGCAAGTAGGCTTTTTCTTTTGCAGAAATGATACAATTACTCTTCTCCAAGGAAAAAAAAGTGATGAAACAGCATTGACAGTGCAATGACATCTTTGTTTACTCTTCCGTCTAACCAAAACTTTCAAAGTATTCTTTGCAAAGGGGACACAGAAAAACAGATAACTGAACAACATGCACAACTTGCATAACAGCAGCACTGATAAAAACACATAGCCTCTTCAACTTGTTTGGTAATGCAAAACTGCTATTCACTGAATATCATCCTCCCCAGTGAAACATTTTGTGGTTTTACTACAGTGCTTAACACAGACTCATTTTTCATGAAGAACACATTCAGTATAGCAGTTTCCACAAAAGAGAAAGAAATATAGGATACCTATATTCAATGACAAAAGTAACCTGGTAAAAAATACAACACAAGTACTTTTGATAAAGTCAACTTGGTCAGGAGAAAATCATCTTGTAAATAAAAAGCAACATCAAAGACAATCAAGAACCCCTTGGAGCAGAGACCAGTTACCATATTTTTATAGCTTAGGCCTCCTGTAGACACAGCCTAAAGCTAAAATGAGGTAATATCTACTACAATTTAATCAGTTAAATCAGATTCATACCCTACCTGAACTTTTGTCTAGGAGCTGACAGACTAACACCTGTTAAAACAGATGTGTGGATCCAAGAGTTTTTTGGTGGCTTTATTGGTGAATGATAATAGCAAGAGATACCTTGACAGGACTGAAGGTAGAGGCATTAGGCAGGGCAGTAGCACAGCTTTCTTGATTCAACCCTGAGACTGGCTGAATGCAGAAAGAAAGAGAAGGCAGTAGCAGTGTTAGCAAACGGCAGATAGGTCACGTGCAAAGGTGGAATTGAGTAAATGAGTTAGAAAAGAAGAGGTGATTGTGGTCACGTTCTCAGAAATGCTCAACAGGCAAGACAGGAACAACAGATATTTACTTGCCGAACTATAGCTACAGCCTTCCTACTCGCCTGAACTTTCTGGCTAATAAGTTTGGGAGGTGAAATTTTCCTTTTTATACACAACATCAGAAACAAAACTAAACAATAAATAGGCAAGAACTTACCAAAGAAACACCTGAAGTAACACCTATGCCATCAGGTTTTAGATCCAAAAGGAAAGTTTATCCTGTAACAGTTCATCTTGAGCCACTATTCAAAATTAAGAGCTTTCTTTTTAATGTTTCAAGTATGCTATGCATTTTAGTTAATTTCTAATCAACTTTGTAAAATCAGAGAAACTCACATCTAACAGGCTAAAGAACACACATTTGGTCTGCCACAAACACCTAATCCTGATCTTTGTGAATTACACACAAAGTAAATAAGATTCTGTGGGTGAAATTTAGCTCTCAGAGAAGATGTTAGTATGAAGATGTACAGCGTTGTCGAAAATAAAGTACCGTCAAATTTCAATCATAACCATTATATAAAAAACACTAAGAAAACAACCCCCCTTCCAACAAATAACTTTTCATGTTTCCAGGACAGGAGCTCCGTCATGCCAATATGCATCTGCCACTGACAGGTGGACCTAGAAGGCCAAATTCTGTCTCCACAAATCCTTCAGCCAATGCTGCTGTTAATGTACATGCAGATGGTGTGGTGACACAGTATAGAACACAACATCTACTCTGAATGCCTACTTTTTAAAGACATAACAGCTGCCCACCCCAAACTTAAATCATGGGAAAGCCCAACAAAGGATACGTGCACTTCAAATAAAAACCTAACTAATTAAAATTTAAAGAAAAGATTTAATTTCTCTCTGGTTATTAAAAGCATACTCAAAACATTAACATTTGAGGACTGAATGGCTCAAGAATGAACTGATACTTTCTGAAATGGCATTCAAACAGTAAAGTGGCAGTTCAGCACAGGAAAAAAACATCAAATGACACCTAGAAACTTTATAGATGTGAACTACACACTTTGGGTTGTTAGGATTTTAAAAGACTTGCAACTATTCTGTCACTTCAGAATAGTACAGCCAGGAAGGACTAGAAGGAGGTGTTATACACAGGGCAAGTCTTACACAAACATCTTTCGGCCCTATGAAGACTTAGCAGCTGATCCTCAAAACAGCCTCTTCTCCACAGCAGTGCAGAGCAAATGTTTATTGTTTTTTGCTTGCTTTAGAAGTTTCAAAATATCACTTCGTCAAATAAAACATTAGCTAGTATAGGCGAAAAGCAATATAAAACAGAAGTTGGTCTGTAACATTCACATAACTGTTTATTCCTGTATGAAAAGAGCAAGACAACCTTGACACAGACTAACAAGTAGTAGTCAGAATCCACATACCCACCAGTGGGCAAAGAGAGGGGGAACACGGCACACCATAGGGTAAGACAACCACAACAGCAGCACACTGCATGCTCTTCACCTGTTTGCGAGTCCCTGGCCTTCTTTTAATGGTATTGGTGTTATTGTCAATCTCAAACACAAAGAGAGGCTCAAAGCCATTCTGTCAGGGACAGCAAGGAAAGAAAGAGAGGGAAGAGAGGAAGAAGTGAGGCAAAGAACAACTGTAAGAGAAGGCAGCTGCAATACAAAAGGAACCAGGACGCTGCAATTCAGACTCACAACACTACTGCACATGCTGCACTTTGTGTCTAGGTCTAGCACTGAAGTCAGAGAAATCTCCCCAAGCTAGAAACAACTGTAGATACAGGGAATGCCAAAGCAGAGCCCAACCATGACTCTGCACTAACCAAATAAGGATGTTTTAAGTGAATTTGATTATTAGTCATCTGGATACACAAATGGATGCCAACTGTCTCAGAGAAAACTCCAGGGCACAGGACAGCATAATTCAAGTCCTGCTTACTTTACTCATACCATTATTATTTGTAGCACACTGGTGCCCAAAAGCCTTAACTTAAGATGGTTCAGAGATCCCATGTGTTAACTGTAACATGATGCTCTCAGGCCATGTTTGAGACCACAAAAAGAAAACACAACACAACGAAGGTAGCACAAGGTAGCAGTGACACACGGGTTATGGGAGGAAGAGGTCACACCAGCTGTCTGATGTTTATCAAGTATTTCACAGGCTTCATGACAGAAATTGAGAAGCAGTTTGAGAGAAAATAAAGGATGGTACCTTTTATATTTGTTTCCCATAGTACTCACTTTGTAATGTACAGTACGAGAGGAAAAAGATATTTGAGGAAAAATGAGATTCCTAAACAATCAAGGTTGAAATCATTAGCCAAATCTGAAGCCTTGATGTTGTATTAACAAGGAATCTCAATTGTAATGAATAAGACTACTCTTGTGAGAATGGCAAGCAGGATATGACTAATATAAGACTTTGAGGTCTACTGCAAATTTTCTCAGAGAGGTCAATGACTATTTCTTCAGCAAAGTTTTAGTTAGTCTGGCTATTATAAACCAACACAATGAAATCTGTCACAAGGAAGTCCTATACCAAACTCCATTTTGCTTCAAATCACAGACACGCAGAAGGAACATACAAGTAAACTATGAATGTTCATAGACTGTATGAATAGTCATTTAGTCTTTAGGCAGAGAGAAAATAACAAAGGAAACTACGTAAATGGAAAATGTGTACTAAGAACTGCCGTTAGCAAATGGTATTTTGATATGAAATGCTCCTATACCTCACTGGAGGAAAAAAATCATCCTCAGAAATTAGATCTAACTAAATTTCAAATCCATAAGGACAGGAGAAGTGTCAAATGAAATGCAATAGAATTTAAAAAGGTAAAAGCAATTTCAACTCTTACGACAGACTTTTGTTTTTTAAGCAAACTAATGAACATTTCCTTGTTGAACAAGTTTTTACCATATAAAATACATTTGTGGAAAAAAAAAAAGCTACAAATTCATGAGCTAGCCAGAGCTTAATGTTTCAGTTACAACAATCACAAGAAACACCTGTCCTGGCTTACGTCATCATTAGACGCAGTATATATTTCCACTACCATATAGACCTGCAGATTATACTTCATCAGTTCAGAAAACAGTTTCATACACTGAAACCACCATGTACAGGATGCATAGTTTAGTGCTGCTGGAAAGAGCAAGGAATCAAAAGAAAAATGAATATAAAACTGATCTTTTTCATATCTGGTCAATCTTTCCCTACCAGCCTGGACATGTGTGTGCATGCGTGTGAAACACAAGGATTTAACTTGGATAAAGACACAAAAGAAATCAACATGGATGGAAGCCCAGCAAAATAATTCCTGAAAATTCCAAGTCACGTATACAACCTAAAATCCAATATATTAATTTATGACAAAAAGCATGGGATCACACAAACAAATAAAAATGGGGTCCTTAAAATGTATCTAAAATATATTCCAAAGATGAATTCACTGACAACAGAGTATCAACGCTTAACACAAACCACATCTGTTCTCCTGGTTCTTTTCTAAATATAAAAGTACACTTTTATATGCTGAGTGTGATTTCTCTAAACAGGCACGTGCATGATCACAACTAAATCTCTCCATAATATTATGAGCCTTCTTTTTCTGCCTTACAATCATGTGATAGCAGGAAAATCAAAGTCTGAATAAAGAGACAGTAAACACCTTGACCAACACGTTCTGAAGAGATATATTCTAACTGAGAGCAACGCCTAAAAAAAATTTAGGCAGATAATGGATGTACATGAATTAAGAAAATAAATCTCAGGCATGCAGTCATGCAATAGCAGGCAAATCAAGTGTATTTTTCTTTTATAGACGATTGTGGCATTAATTATACTCTTTAATTACGCTACATCACTAAGATGCCATAAAAGAAGAAATAGCATAAAACATGAAAGTGAGTATATAAATGTTTTTATTTTTGCTAGTGCTCAAAATAGATTATTATTACTACATCTTCGTCAACAAATAGTAACAGGGTACGAGGAATATTTCATGACTTTTAGCATTTACATGTACAGCAGTTTTTCCCCTTTGCTACGATATGGTTACCATGACACTAAGCATTTCTAACCACCAGGTGCAGGATGCAAACAAAGTTAAAGTAGAAGGCTGTATTCAAAGCATCAAAATTGTCTACTTGACAATGAAGAGCTCATCAATTAAGAAGCAAGCTAAACAGAGGAGGAATCAAACTGGTACTACTAGAGGTGAATTTTGAATTTTATAAGCTGTTCTTCACTGTCAGTAGTTTCTTTCTGCTCCCAGCAAAAGCTAAGCTTTAATTATTTTATGGAAAAATATCACTTATTAACAAACGGCTGACAATACAAATATCAACATATTCAAACTAAGTCACTTTTCGGAGAAGATGGTCATGTTTTATGCTATTTAGTTTAGCTCTAAAATAGTTTGTCTAATCTGAAACAACCATAACATGTATTTATTTTTATGCTCTAAAATCTGCCACATAAAAAGGCCATTGCGTGCAGGATCTTACCACTAACAAGGCACTATCATCAGTATGCTGAGACCTTCTGGATGGAAAGGGACACTGGGAGGTGGGAGAGATGGAGTAATGTCAGAAACAAACAGAATGACACAGTTGTGAACAGACAGACATTCAGGGACATGTACTGCTTGTTTACAGCATTTTGAGGCATTTTTTCTACGGTTCCATACAGTATACATAACTGTGCAGGAATACAGCCACCTGACGCATGAATTACAGTATATTCATATCACTTAAGGAATCAATTATTCTGCTTTCTGTGTTGTCTCAAGCAAATACAGACAACTATGTATTCACAATTCTTACTGTGGTATAACAAAAGACCCTTTAAAAGAATAAATTAAGAACAGAAGAACATTAAGAAGGAAAAGGAGCAAAAACTATTTCAAATACCCCATGTTTCAATAATTTTCAAACAAAAAAAGTAAGGTGGAAAATGCTTCTAAAGAGCTATTTACATGTGTTATGCTACTAAAGGTTTTGGTCTGATTATCACTGCCACCTGAATTATCTTCCCCAGATGAAAGTGGGGATGGCAAATGTTGGAAGACCTATTACTATACAGAAACATGATGCAGAGAGTGAACAGATGGCATTGGCTCAGGTCTATACATTTTAGAAGGCTGAGCCTCGTATGATTTTTATCCCCTATTTGTTTACTGCTTTTGACTATAAAACTACACTAAAAGTTTTTTGTTGTTGTTGTTATTGTTTTGAAACAGATAGCCCTCAAAATAAAAATGGTTAATCTTTCTGGGATAACTGGTAATGTGACAGGCAAATGGGAGAAAGTTGATCAATGAAGGAGAAATGACTGCAACACAAAAACTTGTTTGAATAGTCCCATTAGAAAGTTAACTGTACTGTTTCCAAGCAGCATCTTAAAATGGAACACGATATCTATTTTCCGTATAGAACATAGAAAACATACAAGAAACAATGAAACACTCAGACAAGCAATCTACATGAACAAAAGGAAATACTAAACTGGTCCATAAACAAAAAAAGAAAAAAGCGCCAAACCAGGGCTTGTTACATGTGGAAAAACCTATGCTATAACCCAGTCCCGAAGAGTTCTCCACAATCAGGAAAAATCACTCCTAACTCTGATGGAGAGAGCTAAGAATTCAGGTGCTGCCACCCCTAGTAATACTCTTATTGGAGTCTTACCTCACTATCCAGAGGACTTTGCTTCTGAGTACTTAAGGATGCTTTTTGCTATAGAGAAAAAGGAAAGATGAAAGACCAATTTAAAAGAATGTGAAACAGAAACAAAAGCTCTGAACAAAACAGCATAATTTAGAAGCATTTTAAAACACAAGAAGCCCTAGTTTGTTTTTTTTTTTAAAAAAAAAAACAAGCAGTGGGGAAATTTCAAGTTTCCACTGAGCTGAAGCTTCACTAATACTATTAGTCAAAAAATGGCCTTTATTCTGTATGAAAACAAAAACCCAAATTGCTTTTGGCATATTAAAGAAACATAATAACCCCAAAATATAACTCAAGGGAGTAATTTCATTGCTGAGAACAAAGTGCTCATGAATAACAAAGGCAACAGAAGAAAAAAAGAAAAAAGACTTGTCAATGAACAAAATGCATCCTAAATATCCTAAGTGTTTAACTGAAAAGACTGAGCTGAATCTTTAGTAAAAGCACCTTTTCTCCAAAGCACTGCCAGGACTCTGAGATTAGTTGATGTTAATGAACAGCCTAGTTTCAGGCAGCTAGAAACCTTTTTCTACAGTAACTTTATACATTACATAAATGCAACGTAACATTCTTTTCCTCTCTGCAGACTATCCTAAACCCAAAGTATTAACTGTAACATTTCTTAGATTTGTCATGGCGAGATTTGGGTAGGTCAGCAAAGCAGCGAACAGTAAGATAAATTTAAGTCAACTAACATATAAACAAGTTTGCATGGTAAGCTACAGCGTGGATTACAACGAATTACAAATAAGCATTAGACTACTTAGTGTAGACTGAAGTGAAAGAAAGTGAAGACCGTGTCTGTGGAGTAACTGACATACCATGAATTTGCACCCATGCTTTACCTGGATGTAATTTGTGTGTCATAAAACACCAAAATAGAACAGGCGACATCATCATGTCACATGTATGACTGCTTTCTTCTCTGCCAAATTTCTTTTTAAAATTAATTTGGTTCTATGCTTTTTCAAATAAAGACCCTTTCCTAATTATACCAACCCTGTCACATCTATCCAAATGAAAAACCGAGAGAATGTGAGGTGGACTATGTAGAAATGGAATTCTTTACAATCATCATATTTTTGGTAAATCTGTTCTGTCTATCTTCCCAGCTCTGGTTTTCACTGTGTTAAGCCACAGCACCATCACTGAACGGAATTAAATGCTGTTTCTTCATTTGCTTTATAAAATACCATGCATGCCCAACAGTGCAATATACAAGCATTAAAGATCTTGGCAATTAATTTTCATTAAGGGGATCAGAAAAGACAAAGGTTTGGAATCAAGTAGGTACTAAAAGGAGGTACTTTAACAAAGTCAAGAACAGCTTCTCTCTGGATCTGTTTCGTTCTCATCCTTTCCTCCTCGTACTGAAGCGCTGCTAGCTGTGCCTCTCGACGGGTACGCTCTATGTGCCTGCGGTGCAGCTCCGTATCTGTATTAGGCACCTGGAACAAAACAGTGCACTATGCTGTAAAAGTAGAGCTACAGTGGGTAAGACAGATGGGTTACAGAGAAACAGTCCATGCCTTATGACTAACGTAAGTTTGGTTTTGTACCAAGCTTAGCCAAAAGAATAAAATAGTACAGTTCAATGTGTTACCTGACTGTGGTGACTTGATAGAGAGAGAAAATAAGGCGAATCAGCTGGGGGTCTGACAAATAGAAAAACAGAGAGTAAGTATATTTTTAATCTTAAATTAAAAAAAATTCATATACGAGTTGTCAGTGACGCACAAGTACCTCATCAACTCTAGAAGAGTAACCATGTAGTAAGCCATTAAACTGCTGCAATAGTGATTTAACTTATTGTTACTGTTTGAGAGATTTTGTGCAGCCATTTCTACCTCTTCTCCTGAATTGTGATAAAATCCGCCTGCAGCTCAAGATGTATCAATGGGTTTGTACATTTGGCCTATTACACTGAGATATCCAGCACTTAATACTCATTCTCCAGGAGCTGATTAAGTAACCAATACAGGAACTTTTCAGATGATCCTCATATTTAGGGACAACTGGTTACCATGGTTATTTAGCAAAAAAAAGTAATTAAAAAATATTTGGTAGAAACTATGTTTCTCTTCCCTACCTCTCTGTCCTGTCCACATAACTCCTTAGTACTTGGTGATGCTCTCTGTCCTGCATCAAATTTAGAGTTTCAGGTCTTCGTAATTCATCAGTATCCCTGCAGGTAAACACCAGGTGGAAGGGGGATTGGCCACTGATGCATAAACACTACTGTCAGACAAATTCTTCTCTAGGCTACAGCTGTTTGTAAAAGTAATTGCCTAGACAATTAGCTTCAGATAACCATAAAGGTGAAATTTAAGATCACTAAAGAAATTACATTGTGATGCCAAGTTAGATCACAATCACTGTGCAGTTCATAATTAAGCAAGTTACATTTATTAAATTAAGAGAATGATTTCAAAACATACAAAAATGGAATCTCTCTTCTAAGATTATATTCTGGCGATTGCAGCCCTTATTTTTTCTGGAAAGAACAGAAAAACATTATCATCCTCTGATATTTTCAGAGCAAATCTGCTCACTTCACCAATCAAGTGCTGACTTTCTAACCATCAGTGATACGAGCCATGAAAGTCATAAGGTAAATGGTAACTGGGCTGTCTCATACCTATCATACTAACAATAAAAGAGAAATTTTGCAGTCAGCTCTTAGCTAGAAAGCAGCTGCTAGCACTGAAACAATTCCTAAGGTCCACAGTCTACAGAATGCTCCCTACTATGTTGCTTTTGCGAAAGAAGGTAGATGGAAATCTAGCAGCTTACTGACAGCCTGAACTCAGCAACCCTCACTCCTGGGGCAACCATGGAATAGGGAGAGACTTATTGATACACTTTGGAAAACATCAGTCCTGATGCCTGTGCGCAGACTAATTACCTATTCTGTATGGAGAAGTTTAAAAGATGTGGAAGACGTATATGCTACAGGTTTCCTCTGTTACTTAAGTTAGCACTGATGCACATAACAAATCCACTACTGCAGTGCTCTGAGTGGACAGGACTGGGTTCAACTAAGTGCCAAGAACCATATTCAGACTAGAGTACACACAGCTTTGTTGTATCAGAAATGCACCACACTCTGTCCAAAGGCAAAAACTGTATTACTGAACTGAATCTACTAACGTAAGTACTCTTAAGATGAAGTCTGCATTACATCCAACTCTTCAAGAGTTTTAATGGCTTCAGCATGCTGAAGTAAAAAAAGAGGCTGCCTGCCAAGACATTTGCAATGAATTACTGTGGAAGCAGTTTACAGCTTGCGGTTGGCACAAACGAAATACTTGACTAATATATGCTTAAAATTATAAAAAAAGACTGCTAATTGTCATATGGCTGTTTTTCCATAATCTTGAGGGCAATAACATAGCCTGGTTTTAGTGCCTCATTAAGAATCTCACTCTGCTGCACTGGAATATGGACAAGCTACAATTCCTCTAGATCTTTAATTAATTACTTTCACATGAAGATCCACTGCCATTCTCAAGCTAAATTTTGATAAGAATGGATACTCTAGTGACCTACAATTTCCTTTATCATTAAAATCTGTGTATGCAAACAGCAGCTCACTCCTGGCTAACTAGCATTCTCCTGTCTTACTTTCTGCAGATATTTCATGCAATCCCATGTTTGCCTAATTAGTTCCATGTTGACCACAAATGTTCAAATAGGAAAAAAAAAATCAGTCTTTCAAACCAAGAGCATTTACTTCATTTGGGGAGAACATGTCAAGACTGCTACGTTATTTTATGCTTTACGGGTAGACACTACAGGGTAAGGAATGCCGATACATACTGAAGGAGTTACCCTCCATTATATCAATACAACTACTGTATTTACATACTGACCGTACATTTCAAAATCTCTATTAAAGCTCTGCCATAACTCTGGAGAAATTTACATGCTATTCTTGATTTCATTTTCTCTTTGAAGACCATTTTTGATCACCATTAAACTTACTGACAGCATAAATAACAACATACCTAAGGCTAGCACTTCTCTCTCTCTCCCCCTCTCCTTTTAAACATTCCTAGTACAATTGAGCTAGTTTTCTGATGATTCCTTCACAGTAATTTTCACTCCACAGAATATTGAAATGCTTCAATGGCATGTGGAAGATTCTATCAGTTCTGATTTTAGTTGCATCAGCAAGAAGCTATACATCTGCTCATTTTCTGTTGTTTCAACTAGACATCCAGACATCTCCTCTCAAACCTAATCACCTCATTTATATCCTGTCCAACTCTTATCCATATTTTACAGATAATCACTAACCCTCCAACAAGCCAAGCAATCATTAAGAAGTATGGGCATAATTCAAAAAAGTTGACTTTGTTAAACAAAGTGACCATGCAGTCTTCCTGTTCTCATCATTTACTCTCATTCTATCCCTTCTTCCCCTGACGTAAGCTGACAATTATGGCACAGAAAAGCACATTTCTAATTAATGAAACCCCTACAGTACTACAGCTACCAAGAGTCAACCAAGAATGTGACCTCATAACACACCAGATAACTCCACACTAACTTGGTTAATGCTTCCCCTAAACCTGTAATACATTTCTCCTTTCTGTCCTTTATGCAATTTAGCTGTTTATTATTTAATCAAAGCACAAATTAAATCACAGAAAGCATATATTAGATCAGTTTAAAAGCATATGCTTTAACTTGGCAGATTTCTTTAACCAACTTATTTAAATCTGACCATTGATATAGAACAGTCAAGCTTTTTGGTCACTGCCATTATTAGAACATGAATTCCAAACCTAGAGCAATAACTTATTTGGAAAGCACCATGCACGTTTCTGGTGAAGCAAGAGAAAATGTCATTTTTTAAATACACATTCAGTAAATATGTGCTCTGCATTCATCATGAAACTTTGTACAAAATTACTGTTACCACACATTCTTACCTATTTTGATGTAAATATCGTCTTGTATCCTCTGTTTTCTGAAACTCTCTTATGGATACAGGCTTTATTGGTGAGCCCTACACAAAATAACACAGAAGACTAATTAAGCAACACATTTGTCATATTGTACATGAAAGTCAAAGAATCTCTTTGTATAACAGCACTTCTAACAAACGGCATTCAAAATACCCAAAAAAGAATCATAAAGCACAACTCAGGGATGTTCATCTCCAACTAGGCAAGCTCCCCCCCGCCCCAGCTATTTAAAGAAACTTAAGTTTCAAGACTAAATATGCCTACTAATAAATTTAAGAGTTTAAAAACCTCCACTATTAAGAATCATGCAGAGAAGTAAACATAGGTAGAAAATAATGTCACTTAGAAGAAATGTAGAATTAAGCTCTAAAGAAGGTATATACAACTGTACAGCAATGCAGTCTGGAATATCAGAAATACAGAATACAATAGGTAATGCCCTAAAGACAGGTCACAGGAGAATAAAAAAGCAAAAATGGGACAGATGAGAATACCTATGGCTTAATTTGAGCTACAGTCATTTATCCCATTGAGAACAGATCGCTCTTGGTGTTATTTTTAAATTTTTACTGATACCCACTGACATAGGAAAATGGAAACTCTTCAAGATTAACCTGTCAATTTTCACTTGGTGCCTGTACGTATATTGCTATATTGCATGCAGTTAGCCTTCCTAAGCACTAGAGTTTTAGATTGTCTTTTTAGAAAAACTGCAAACAGCTTAATTTTTATGAATATATAGAATCCTATGAATAACTTTTTTTGATGTTGATCAACGCCTTTTCACTATTTACAGCAAAGAGTCCTTGGGTTGTATTGCCAGCAGCTGCCTTTCCTGAGTTTTGCTCGTGCCTGTGCTTCAAATGGCATCAGCTTCCATACTTTGATATTGAATTTGTGAGATTTGCAAAATGAATGCATCTCCAATAGATATTTGTGTCACTGATTTTTAAACACAGTAAACAGTAACATAAAGCGGACAAAACATGCACCAGGCTCCTACATGGATACTAAAGAACCATGATTTTTTTTCTTTCCCCAAAGAGCAAATATCTTTCTGCTTCAAAACACACAACGATCTGAAAGGACACATTTGAATTGCAGCATAACAGGTACTGTTTAAGCATATCAACCACAAAGACTTTCTCAGACAGGTTTTTCATGTAGCATATACAATGAGCCACTGAATCGTGAAGCTGTGCACACAGGTATTAATTAAGACTCAGAGAACATAGAAACATTATGTGGCTAAAAATCCATTTCTGTAGTTCAGTTTCTGAAGAGACTCTGCAATGTCTACCACAAAAATGGTAGACATTGGAGACGTAACAGGGAACAATCTTCTCCATGTGTTTGTTCACAGCAGCGGCTACTACAACTGGAACAAAAACATTTTCCAGTTTTGGTGATTCATACAATTTCAAAGGAACTTTAGTGAATTTTGATCAAGCGCACTAATCCTTGTGCAGCTAGAAAGCAACAAAAGGACACGAACTAAAGAAAAGTGACAGTAACTTTACAGAAATCGTTGCCCTTATCTGCACTTGAACATCATTTGGCTACAGTAAGCAACCAATAAAAGCAGCTATTATTAGCTTAGTATACTGTGATTGTGAAAACAAAGTTCTTCGTCCATGTGATGCCGGGAAATGGGTGCATGCATCGTGACTCTCTGGAATTATATTAGTTACTGAGATTTCTGAAATGCAGCATTCCAGCGCAAGCATTACATACCAGATTAAACAGAAAGATACTTGAGAACAAAAATGAAAAAGATACTGTTTAGACTTGTTGGGAAAAACGAACAGAAGCTTCTTTGCCTATCTTTTTCCCCCCTTCTGTGTGTGTGTACAAGAGGAAAAAATAGGGCAGTGTCCAGACCTACTCATGCCTGTTTCTAGACATTTGAAAAAGCTGTCCAGATAACTTTCTAACCTGTCCGGCAATACTTTTACTTATTTGCTCATTTAACTGTATACCTTTACTGCCTGAGAACAGTTTAATGCCAGGTTTTATCTTGAACTACTGATAGTTTTTGTTCAGAAAGATGACAGGTATATGTATCTCCATCCAAGTCCGTAACCTGTGGTGACACTTCAGAGCCTTGCTCCAAACTGAGAGAATTGTTTGCAGCAAATAGCAGGCTTTCTGAGAAGTCTGAATACTGAACTTAGTCTAAACTTAAAATGGATGCTCAAGACAATAGGTTTACTGGCAAATAACTTATAATCAACATGAACAGCCAAATTAACGGAGTTGCAAAATTCCTGCAGTAAATCTTTAAGTCGATAACAATGAACACTTTTCTCTTAAAAAAAGCCATTTATTCAGGAAGTAATTCACCAAGTAAACATGAACAATTTCATAGGTATCACCAATTACCAGTTGGAAGCATCAACTTCTGTGTTTTCTGATGAAAGCACTCCTCTGAAAAACCATTCACTTCACATATGCCTAAAGCACAAGCTTGCAAAAACCCCCATGACAGGAAAATAGTGTGGCTGCTTTAGACTGATGCCACATATCCCAAAGGGTACTTGGGAGCAGCCTAGCACTCCAGCTCTGACCCTCCGCGAAGCACAACACTGCGCGCTTCCCTCCAGATCAGACTTAGTGTTTTTGTTTGTTTGTTTTTTAAACCAAAGAAAACCTCAGAGGACAAGAAGCATTAATACCATAACAAAGGCTTTCCTGTGGCATATGAATTTAACTAATTCAAGTAAAAGCACCACCTCATTAGAGATTCGCCGCTGGTCAATATATGCCATGAATTGTGAGCTGAGGCTGTCTGTGTCCATGCACTTGGGTTGCCTCACCTCTTCCTCCTCCTCTTCTGTGGCACAGCTATCAATATAGTCGATCTGATCGAGATCATGTTCCACTTGACATACATACACAAAGGAAACACCCATAATTAGATGACCAACAGGAGGGGAAAAATAAACAACACAATAACAGTGTCAGGAACTAAGACCATACTGTCTTTCTTCCATTTGGGAAAGCGCATCCTGAAAGGTCTTGAATTCTGCCTGGCCCACTAACATTTGTTAAACGTCTGATTTTGAAATAATGATAAAATTAATGGTTCTTAAAAAGCAATGAGAAACATATCACGCATGTAGTTTTAAATTGCTAGCTGCAGATACTTTAGCAGTGACCAAAAAAATAGTGACTCTCAATATTGAAAAGTATCTATCAAAATCTATCAACTAATACCAAGACTGCACAATGATTTGTGTACATTTTCAATAATTTATCTTGTTTCTAACTGATTCCCTTCAGACAAATAAGAATGGATATGACATACTTCTACTATTTTTTACTACTACAAAAACAAAAGAGAGGACAGCACGACCAAGTTATCTGGACGCAAATGCAATGATTACAAAAAGTGCAAGTGGAAATATTGAAGATAGTACAGAAAGCAACAAAAACCTCTAAAACAATACAAAAGCACCTCCAGTTTTATTTTATATACACAGAATGCACATTCTGCCCAGGGATTCCGAGAGTCATGACATCGAATAAACTACCTTTGTGAAAAATACCATGCCACGGATGCAGGGGAAAGCGTAAGATCCTTTCCTGAGCACCAGAGCTTTCTCGTTCCTAAAACTGTCCCTGAACTTTCTCTAGACTCTTTTGCAGACATTCGTTTTCTACTCCCTCACCCCTTTCCTGCTTGCCTAAAGCACACCTCTTGGCCTCACCACACAATTTAGCAACTGTTACTGCGAAAGCCACCTCCTCCGCTACTACACCCATCCAGAACAGCATTCCTATATATTTTGGCTTTATTAAATCTCCATCTCGGTTTCAAATCTTAAAAAACCAACAACAAAAAACACACCACAACAACACCACCTTGCTTATTAAAGTTTAATCACAACAATAATACAGTAGAGGGTGAAAGACATTAGTAACTGTGTTAGGAACACAAAACGGGAAAGGATCTCTTTGATCACTGACAGCCACACGCTATGGGCTTGTACCTCTCTCCAATACTCCTACTCATGAACTGACTGTGCTCCACACCTTAATAGACTAGTGAGGCATTTTGAGGTGCCTGGTGTATAAGGAACAAAATAAAGTTAGTCTTAGAGGTGAAGCTGGCAGCACTACCTGTTATTAAGGCTGCACACAGCTTCCCATAACATTATGTTTTCAATTCTTCTAGCTTTGCCAGGATGTAACTGTTTAAACTGATTTTTTTTGGTCCATTAATGTGTAGAAGAGTGTGAGTTAAAAAAAAGTTTCAGATATTTCTAGAAGCTAGCAAAGAAAACAAAACGTGGCAGAAAAGAGTAAGACCAAGAAAAGATGGCAAAAGTTGAATAGGGGGAGGAGGAGAGAAGAGGTAAGAGAACATGGTAGCTCGGTGAGGGAGATTAAAACTATTGGGGAAAGTGAGACTCAGATAGGGTACATGAACTGGAACCCTTAGTGGAAACTGAAAACAGAGCAGCTAAGCAAGAAGGAAACAATCAGTGTACATTGGGATGAGAGATCTAATAACCAGTAGTGAGTGAAATGGAAAAGAAGGAATGACTGAAAAAAACAGACAAACCTGGAAGAATGATAAAACAAGTCATAGTAACAAGAAGAGGACTGAACTGTACACCAGTGGTAGCAGGGGATCATTACAAGTTAAAATGGAGAAGGACTAGGGATTTCAAGAAACACAGGAAGGACTGTCATCTATTACACAAATAGGAGGGTGCTACCTTAAGACTACAGAACTACAAAATGAGTAGGTGCAAAAAAGCAATCTCAACTACAAGTACCTGTCCCTCCTAGATGGCTCGCATGTCTGGATTAAAACCCAAGATTCCTGAACAAGGCACATCTGCTGCTTGAAAATATGGAATTCCCTGACAAAACCGCTCATCCTGTTCTGACAGCAGTTGACACATAGCACAGACAACCTACTGCTGTAAATTCTCCCTGTAGCTCAAGCAGCAAAACTGCATGAACTGAAATTCAAGATTCCAAAACATTGTTCCAAGTATTTGGTGACTTTAGCATAGCACATATGCAGAAGCTGACAATGTTTCCCAGATAGTCTTAATTCTGATGCTATTTGATTTTGCATTGTAACATACTTAATATACTGTTTACGCAACAGTCTTTCTATATAATTCTACCCATATCTTTCTCTTTTTTTTTTTTTTGCTGTGTCTTTAGACAATCTATTATTTATACCAAATATTCTGGAACTTTAATAACAACAACAATAAATATTATTTAGCCAAAGATCACTATTTACCTCCACCATTAGTTACGACTGTGCTCCCTCGGTTTTCTTGATACTGACTTTCTCTCCGCAGTCTCTGCTCTTTAGTGATTTCTGCCACACGTAAAGGGAGGTCTGAGAACTCATCTGTTGGCTTTAGAAAAAAAAAACAGTGAAGAAATATTTTCCTTGGGAAACATCTTGTAAGCTACTACCCCTTCATTTGTGTTTTTGCTTCAACTGTCCTCTTTTGCACCTACAAAACACTAGTTTAAAGCAAAATACAGCTAGAGCATATTGTCTTTAAACACACATTTAAGCTTTCCTAGAAGAACAAAACCAGGAAGTTTGCCTACAGTCTTTCTCTGGAATATCTGTGAGTACTTGAAAACATCCCAGGAGAGAACTCCTAGAACCCTTCCTAAAACCAAGCTAGGAACACAAACAGGCATATGGAAAGTAGCTCACAGAAACACTTTAGATCTTGGCTACTGCCTTTTCTACCTGGGAAAAGGGTGCTTCTTCCTGGGAAGAATAATTGAGAGCCTCCTTGCTAGGAGATACTATTTTCATGTTCTAAATGGCAAATAGGTTTTATTTTTAACACTTCAGAAACGCTGCAAAGATGATAAAATTCCGATCTCACTTTTGAAGCTTAATTTTCACATTCAGATTTTATTGAAACAACTACTCACAAGTAATTGAAGCTAACTCATTTTAATATGATAGTTGTAAGATTTTTTTTTTTAAATAAGGAACCCTCTTCTCCTCATCTTTTACGCTCCAGTAAATTCATCTGTCATGCACTGTTTTATACATCTCTTATTTCCAACTTCATGTCCATCCCATACAAAATTATGCTTGCTTTTCTCAAATAAAATCACAAATAATATTGACTGAATGAAATTTGCACACTAACATATACATGTTACCTACCGAATATGCTTCCAGATGTATAGGGTTTTTTTTTCTTTCCTGTACAATAGGCAACCAAAAAAAAAGTTGCAACACTTACTTCATTCCCTGACCATCTTTTGTCTCCGCTGTCCACACTATTGAAGCCAGAATCAAGTGCTCCATATGGACGACTGGAATAAAGTTCCTCATGGCTGTCAAACACAATATTTTAGTTACTGTAACATAAATGCCACTGAAAAATCATCAGCTATTACAGAACTAAAAGCAGAGTGGGCTAGCAAGCATAGTTGCAGTGTTTTCACCAGCTCAGCATATTAGAAAGCATCATACTGCATTTGCCATGTAGAACAAGAGGCACATCCTTCCAACTACAAACATTCCTGGTGGTCAGCTGTCCACCTGCCACTGCCCACCACTTTAAGAGCTAATCTGACCAAAGTATTTGTCCATACTTCAAACATTTCCCAAACTGAAATTATGACAAAAACACTGCAAAATGGTCTTATTATTATTTCACTGTTTAGCATGTCAAGCTTTCATTTTCCACTACTTGTACGCTTTGGTTGAAAAACACTTCTGTTTTCTTCCCACAAAGAAGCATAAAACCATGTAAAATTACTATAAAATACAGGTATATCAGAATATATTTCTACATAAAATTATGCAGAATGTACTACATAACTATCTTCTGTATCATAATTATCTACCCAAGAAGCCAGACAGTAAGCAGTGCAGCATTTCAAATACTTCATAATAAATACAGAAGTATAGTTTTCATCTACAGAGTCTGACTTTGTCAATGACATGTCTAGACAAAGGCATTAGACATGTGCCTAGTGTTACAACACACATAACCAAACAGCCATACAGTTCTCTAAATTTCTGGGCTCAGAAACTACATAATTCAGCAGTACAGCCATCACAGACGTCAAGCCTGGCAACTGCTGCAGATAGCTGCAGTAAAGACACAATGGGACTTGTCTGTCCCACTGCAGATGGCATTTCACAATGGCTCAACTGTCCTACTGGCACTTGATGCCCCAGGGAGAACTGCACCAGTAATTGCCACATAATACACAAGGAAGAACGAACTTCAAGAAGCTAATTGGTTCACCCCATCATAACCAAATTGCAGGCCATTTTCTCACTGGTATTGCTCTCAAGTTGCTGCTCCCTCTAAAATCCCTCTTTCAGGAAAGATTTATTTTTAAATTACTCATTACTATTATTTATGCAGCACCATATGCATGCATGGGACTTTTAAAACTTACAGATTACTACCCTGGGCTATCTGCATTCTCAGATAGATATAAAAAAACAAAAAGTAATAGGAGGGATGGAGAGCTACAGATGAGAAATACTGGCTATAAATCTACTTCTATGCAGATCAAGCTTCTGCAAATAGACACCGAAAGAGAAGCTCTTGTCCCTGCATGGAGTTTGGATTAACTCAAGAGCAACACTTTTATGGCCTCATATTTGAACAGAAAAATCATCTGCATAATAAAGCCTTAGCCCCCCCAACAAGGGGAAATAATAACTCCCTTTTGGGTTGGGAAGAAAAAAAGACAAAATTGCTCAGTGCAGTTAAACTATTAATTTGGGTCATTGACAACAGAACAACACTTACGCTAGTAGTTCACAGTGCTTAGATAATGGACATAAAACATGGCTCAGAGGAAAAAAATCAACGTATAATTTCATTTTAAATATATCAATATTCTCAGAATCTTCTGAGAACCCTGTCCTAAGCTCAACAATTATACAGAATTGAAATCAAATGGCTACTTGGCTACATTGAAAAAATGGAAAAACATTCTGATACAAATTTTCTTTTTTACATTCATAATTCCAAGCTATGATTAAAATGCATGAATTCTCATTTCAGAAAATCAATTAATGAAAACTTTAATAATAATAACTACAGACAACAATCAATCAGTGAGCCCACTTATTTTGGAATTTCTCTTAAAAAACAAAACAAAACAAAAAACCATGCCAGAGAGAAAGAGATCATGACAGTTTATCTTTTAGAGCCTCTTCTTTTCAGTAGCAGGATGGTATCCTTAGTATTGTGCAGAAACTGTCTGCAACAGCTTATGTTCTGGGAAAGTGAGGAACACTCAAAATACTCAACTCGTACGTTGACCTCACACAAAAATAATTTAAGACTCTCATTGCTGATGAGAAATCATTCTGTCAGTCCTTTATGCAAATTCTTCTTCACAAACCTGACTCATGATGATTTATTGTGAGGCCCTCTGAGTTGCGTTTTACTGCTGCTAAGACAGCAGTACATCCTTTAACAACTCCTCCACACATTATTACTACCTTCCAAGATGACTGAGGTAATTTATATATATATTTAGTTTCATACTTCACTGACTCCCTTTCTTCTATACCATATAACAGAAATAAATCTTAACTCCTGCTTTTCTCTAGACATTTCAATTTAGCAGCTGATACAGCTGACTGTTCCAATATTTGTGCTACAATGCTAAGCAATACTGCCAAGTGAAAGCTTGCCAAGAACAACAGTTTACTAACCAGGTGGAGATCAGTGTTTACACCTACAGCTTGAGCACAGCAGTTATAAAATTCTGTACAACAGGTTAAAAGTCACAGCAGGGATATACTTCAGTAAGTATGTGGTAAATAGAGATCTTATAAACTGAACACGTTAACAACATGACAGCATGCCCCCTGTACTAAGAAGATGCCAACATTTTCTTACTGTACGTTAACTCTAACACCGCCTTTCATATGATATTGCCAAGGTTTTCTTCTGAACATCTCTGTGCTTCTTCTAGAGTAGTACTTT
>VXAL01014000.1:320359-346714 GCA_013399475.1 Chauna torquata
ACTCACCAAACTCCAGCCTAAGTGTAGACATAATGAGTAAGACTGATCAGAATCTGCTTAAGAATCTGTAGATAGTAGAGGAGGCAATATCTGTGTGTAGCATACACTTTCAAGGCAATTTATGCAATGGACAAGCCATCTTCTGTGAGACATGAGTCTGTCCTAGGGTTTCTTTTGCTTTTTACTGCCATGATTTAATTCTCATTAGTGTTTTACCAAAAATGACAGCAACCTCCAACCCCCTTCCCTCCAAATAAAAGTTGTATAGCTGCAGTAGATTTGAAGCAGACTAATAGTGCTAAAACTATGCAACAATGATGTCCAAAATCGCAACATTCCCAATGGGATCTCTCCTCTGCCAACATTGTCCTCAGACATAGGAGGAAGAGCGATTTCCAAACAAATACATTGTCCCAACACAAATAAAAATGATGTATCCTGAAAATTTTGCAGCAGTGCAGCCAATCATAGTAGTTGTAATCACCAAACCTATCTGTGATACAGGTTGGCATAAGGTTTCATAGTACCATTGTTTGTTGCATCAGAAAGGGAGAAGAATGCAAATTATTTCAGAAATGACAACAAACAAGCATGAGTAATTTAGGAAAATACTCCGCTTCTACAGTGACTACACGATTAAAAACCTACTTTAAGGAATTTTTACAACTTTGGTCCACATATAAGGTGTAAAGTGTCTTTTTTTTTTTTTTAAAAAGGGACCTTGAGGGATGGGAATAAATTCTACCACGAATCTCACAGTATACTAACGTACTCCAACACACAGCTTTATCCCTCCTTCACACAGCTGTGCTGGCAAAGCAGTTTTTAATACTACTCATTTTAACAAAGAAATAGGCCTCCCAAGTAATGAACTGTATTTTCTGGCAGAAGAGCCACAAAGAAGTTTGTTTTCATTGTTTGGAAAGGGTTTTCACTTTATCTTATCAAACAACATTTAAAACCTAGTGTTTACATATTGTTCTATTGTCTAGACCCCCGTAGCATATGAGTACTGGACAAGAACTTCATATTTTCTGAGCTATGATTCAGTATTTCTAAAGAAATAACTCCCTGCAAAATAAGATTAGGTATGAAGAAACGAAAACACACTTCTTTAAACAACAAACGGGCTCATAGCGTGATAGAAAAGAGACATCAAAGCCAGTTAGCAGCAACGACTAAGTTTTTCCAGACTACTCTCAATCTACAGTGATTTTTAAAACTTGGCATTTCAGTCTAGGACTAGAAATTCTATGGAAAGCAGATTAAATCGGAGCTAAATTTGGGGCAGCAATACAGTCCCTTAAATCATTCAAAATGGATCTAACCAATTACAAATTTGGTTGATAATGCTGCAGCATTTTTACTCACACGATAGTCATGACAATGCCATCTTACACAGAGTAACCATGATTTCATGTGCTCAAATGGGGAGCTAGGAGGGAGACCTGCCAGGAACATAAAAAAAGGCAAGTGCTAGAAAAAAGGCTAAGCTATAGTATAAAACAACAGTACCTCAAGAATTAGACAGAAGCAAATATATTATAAAATACACTGTGAATTCTAAATCTGCAAATGAAGTATTGCTTTTGGTTATTTGCAATTCTCTCCCGTACCCCACCATTGATAACTGCCAAATCAAGCATGCAGTAATCAGTGTGATACAGAATATTTGATTCAATGTGTGCAAACCCTTACTACTTAACATACCACAAAATGCAGACAGCAAGCATGCTAATTTCCCCTCAAAAGCACAAATACTGAATTTTACTATGAATAAACATGAGTGAAATACAGCTACTGTAATTTGAACTAGGAACGACTTGTTCAGCTTTCATGGGTTAAAGTAACCATTAACAGAAAACTGCTTTTAAAAAAAAAGCTCTCCTTGCCTGCTAAAAATGGATGCGTTTCCTTGAAGGCAAGATCATGTGGAATTTTGGCAAAGGGGAAACGTTCTTTGGAACTAAGCTCTTTGTGAAAGATAAAAAAAGCCAACAGTACAAACACAAAATGAAATCTCAGAGTGGAGTCAGATCACTGACCTTTTCCATCTTAATTGGGATTCCGCTCAGAAAGCCAGCAAATCCAATGTTAAATGCGACTTGAGAATATGCTACATTTAAAATTGCATCATTCGGCATTAAATGTAAACTTTTCCTGCTCAAAGAAGAATGTTAGTCTAATACCAAACACAAGATGTGTGAACACAGCCCTGCTAAACTTAAGCTGTAACACAAACATGTCTCAAACAAGTTCACCGATGCACAAAGATGCACTGTTTAAGGTACCGGGTACTTTAACTCCCTACACATGCTGTGAGGAGAGGGAGCTGCAGTTCAACTGTTGCTGGCACTCAAACCAGCAGGGCGGTGGTGAATTCCAATTCATCATGAGACAAGCAGCCTACTAAGCCTGTTGCATCGGGAACACAGCTTCTGCTCTCATTCCGATTAACAAAGACAATGAAAGCCAGCTCTGGGCCTGGCCTGTGATACAAAATGATGTTGATAAAAATCTGTCTTTTGTCACCACAGACCTGCATGCATCCCACACAGGGATTTTTTATTTTTATTAAAAATGTAAACCAGCAAAACCTAGATCTTTGACTGTCTATTCAAACCCAAAAGTCAGCAGCAACCACCGTAACGCCCGCTGGCAAAATGCTAATATGAAAGAGACGGAAATAATGCCAGCAGCTGTAAAGCATGGGCTCCCACCCATGATGTATCATGTCCTCTGCAGTAACCCAGCTGCAGATGTGACATCAGCTGTGAGTGTGCTGCAGTGATGCAACAATGCTGGTATCTGTGAATTGATCTGAACCCTGATGGTGACGCTTGCTGCTATACGCTGCCCTCGACTAAGACTACTTCACTGGAAGGGCAAGAAAATGTTCTATTCTCCCTAACACTACGAAGCATACGTTGTAACTGAAAAGCACTCTCATGGTTTTCCTTTTATACCAGATGAATCTAAGATATATTAGCATGCAGATTACAGACAAAATATATTTTTATATAAATAATTAGATCAGCCAGCCAGCGACCACGAGGCTGGCAGCCAGAAAAAGGCAGAACGTGCTGCTTTAAGATGATAACAGACAGCTGTTCAAGAAGAATTATGTTCAAAATCTGGAATTCTGTGAACAGACATGGGTTTCTTCACATACACAACAAGACTGGCAGCAAACTCCACAGTTTCACAGTGGTAACAACAATACTGTGTTATCAGCAGCTTCTTGTAAAACAGTGAAGCAGGTGATGTAATCTTGCAGATATGGAAAGCAGCTCACCTGAACAATTCCTTTACCACTGCTGCTCCAGAGGAGTCGGCCTGCTGCCTGGAAATTAACTGCTTAGGTTATAGGCATCTTTCAGATAACACCACTAAGTGGATCTTTTGAGGAACTTCTTGATGTCATTTGATAGCTCAATTCTGACATTTAGAACCAACTCTGTCAGAACCATTACTTACATTTCCAAATGCATTCGAAGCATTGTTATACAGAACTCCACTTTTTGTTAGTTTGTCATTCATTCTATTGGCCAAATAAATTCATGCATGTTGATCCTGCGTTCATGAATTGATGTCCCAGCTCTCAAACATTTTAGAACTTCAAATGAAAACCTAAGAGCAATACTTGCAACCCTAGTGATTTTTAGGAAACATTCCCATTAAGCTACTAAAAGAAAATGAGTTAAATGAAAGCATAGCCATAAACAAATGAGCTACTGGTATTATTGTACTGACTGTTTTCTTCTGCAAGAAAACTAAAAAACATTGTAAAAAATACCTCTGCGATGAAATTCTAGTACTGTTGGTCTCTATACTTGCTACCTTTGCATGTTCCTTTTTAAGCACTGAAAACATTGGCATCCTTAGAGCTTCATTTCACCCTTGGAGGATTTCCTGGCACGGGGTGGGGGGGTGATTTTAACTCTTCCTGTTTGCTATGATGTAACACCACCACTTTTGTCATACCCTAATTTAAAACAAACCTCAGCAATGTCATCTCCTGACTTACCTTCTACCTGCTAGTCCTGTCAAACCTGAACTTTTCCTAACTATTTCCCCATGCATCTTAGATACACCTCTTGAAAACCTACTAAGTCAAGGTAAAAGAACGTGGCATTTACTGAAGCGAGATGAGGCCGTTCCTTCTTTGCTTTATCTAGGTAACGCACACTGCCAATGCAATAGCGCTACTGTCCAAGCTGGAATACCTGAGTAACAAGCATGATGATTATTTTCACCTACATCATTTTTGTAGCTCTATCATGAAATATGGCCTCAATGCCTAGTTTCAATTTCCAGTATTTCAAGAGGTTAGGAAAGTTAGATTCAGACACGCAGTTAGTCCTTGATACACTTATCACAGTTCAATTCTCAGCAGATCTACTCTTGATGTGTCACATTCTGACTTAACAGGAGCACTAGAAGCATTAAACTGTCTTAACTGTTTCCAGGGACTAACATTTTGGAGCCAAGAACCTCCAGCCTGCTGGTTTTTACAACATGAACATGTTTCTATGATTTCTACAGATACAGAAAGCGAGGCAAAGGTTAGTGGTTTGTACCAAATGTCAGCTCGGCTGTGCTATGCCTGTAAAAATAAAGGTGCTTACCACCAAAGTCTATTTCACTAACTTGAGAATATACTGCGTAACACAAAACGAACGAAAGATTACACTCTGCATTGGAATCAGCCCTCTAGATTTCCTGTCTGGTGTGCTAAAGGCAAGGTTGTAGCATGCTTTTAACCAATGCTGTCTTTTATAAAACCTACTTTAAATCATTGCCAAATCATTGTCAAGTTTCAGATGTGTGGATCAAAGTTTCTCATGTGCTATTTCCTCTGGATATGCTTTTATTTTGCAAAAATCCATGAAAACAATGAAGTTTCTTGCCAGATGTTTAAAAACAAAACATGAAACCCTCTCACTTCTCTCAAGGAATTCTCACAAATCTTTTGCTTGTAGCAATTTTGGCTGAAGCATTTACCTTTTCCCTCAACATATAGGTTACCAGATGAAACCTGGCTAGTTTTTTTGGCTTTAGCTCAGAAGCATCTTAATAAGAGTCACACAATGGAGTTTTGCAGACTGTGGTCCCCAAATTACTTGAACTACACTATTTTTTTAACATTAAGTCGCCCCTTCAACTCTTCTCCACTAGAACACATCACATGCAAACAAGAAATGAATCAAGTACAACAGTCACTGCATTTAGTCTCTGTAGTATTCACCATTCACTGTTCAGACTAGGAAAATCTACATACAAAGATCTGTAAGAGCTTGAATTCTACTTCTATTTATATTCTACAAAACTGAGAAAACTCAGTCATACCTGGGATCAAAGAGGAAAACAGAACTCTAAGGACCAACTCCCGTTTTCCCTCCCTTTTTTCTCTCCACATTATTTTACTGCATATTTGCTGTGGTTTTGCTTTCTCTTTTGCACACGAATGAAAACCTCACAGGTGTCACCGTAAAAAACACTCACTAAACACAAACGTATATTTTACAGCCCTGCACTTAGTGTCAGATGCTGTACATCCTTTGACAAGAAAGCACATTCCCAGCAAAAGCATGGTTTTCTCACAGGACCAGATCACATGAGTACTGCAAGAGGAGGATAAACATTCAACTCAGAATAACGGTTTGGACTAAAATGCCACTTCCTCTGAGAAATAATTTCATTTTCCTTTTGCAAGGAATACTGTTGGTTTTTGCTAACATTAAAAAAAAGTGGAAACTACAGAACACCATTATACAGTCATTCTTGCATGATTACTAGCAAACAGGCAAGAGTGAGAGGCTCTAGTCCCCACACAGAACTGAGAATTCCCAATATTCCACAAACTTCAGTTGCTTTTCCTCTAGTTTGCTCTACAGCTGGCAAATCAGTAGCTTAGACAAATCAAACCTATGCCAAACCTTATTTATTTATGTTTCAACGTAGACTGTGGTTTCACAGTCAGCCAATATAAGCCAGCACTACCACGGAAGGGAACAATTCCTCACTGGCTACGCATTATCATCCCCTCCCTCACGCCAGCACTGCTGATTGTACAGCCACACAGCCAGTTGGATCTCATTACTGCAAACAAATCCTGGAAAAAAAAAAACAACAAAAAAAACCAAAGCCACAAATAGTTTTCAGCCCTTCTGAGGCACGATCTGATTCATGGTGCTGTTGTGTAAGCTCTACCATCATTACAAGGGAGAAGACGAGAATGCATGGCTGCATGTGTAGGGAAGAAAAAGACCGTGACTTTTGGCTGTCGCAGGGATTTGGACTAGCTGGTTTATGATAACCACAAAACCGCACTTTTCTGCTTCCTTACCATATGCACTAACGAAACAGAGTTCGTTTCAGAGTCGCAAAGACAGAGCTGTGACCACAGATTTATTCCCCAGTTTTGCTCCTTACAGATATGCACATGTGGACACAGCACGGTATTTTAAGGATGACACATGGCAGAGCAGAGCAAACACTTCAGAAATGAGATGCCACTACTTTTCAGATGAGTAGGGAGAAGAAATCTGTGACTTTAAAAGGGAGCCATGCTGAAGGAGGTCAGATGACCTAGCAGCTGGGCCTTATGACCCATTGGTAAACAAGAGGACAGACTACAGACAGAATACAAGCTGCGACTGCACGCGCTGCTACAGTACAGATGACGCAAGCAAAGCAGAACTGTTTATCCATGTTTGAAAATAAGGATTAATTCTAACCCTGTCCTATGGACTTGGAAGTTTAAAGAGTTTTTGTGTATATTCTGCTTCAAACATTTCTTGGACCTCCCCCCCAAGTCTTCTATCTTCCAGCAATTTCATTCCATTTCCTCACTAAACTTGGGCATCAAGCCAACAGAATAATCATGCTTCTTTTTCAAACAACCCTAAAATATCAAGGCAAACAAACTAAAATAAGTGAAAGTAGGAGAAGCAATGTCGCAAGAGATCTAACACTGAGGAAATGAACCAGGGTCTCCAGCTCACCAAGTCCGGTTAAATTGGGGAAGTTCAGCTCCTCGCTGGCTAGCTGCATTGCACATCCCTCTGTTTATTTGCGTAAAATGTTCACGCAGTATTCATCTCCAGGAAAAGCAGCCTTTGGACTACACCTACAAAGCTGGTAAGGCAGCATACACCCCTTCACTGATAAACCTGGTTTAAAGGAGGCAACTTTGGCTTGACCCAAACCTACTCATAGTTGACTTTAGCTAAACTAAAACAAAGAAAGAAGTCAAATCATAGCACAAAACCCGTATGCCCAGCCTTTTATACTATCTAACTAAAACAGTATACAGGGATATCTATACAAGGATATCTATGAAAGCCTTGGAGATGCACCCTCTGGGATCCAATTATACTGTACAATTATCACATCTATTGGATACTCCTTACCACACCCCCCTTTTGCTGTAAGCTACTGATTCTGCAACACTTGCATGAGCATTTCCCAATTTACATCAGACAAGAAAACAGTCAAGTTAGCTCATACTAGTTTTAAGTTGTTTAAACTGTTCTTGCAAATTTTGCCTGATGCTAACTTGGGGAAGACCTGTATGAACAGTATCTAGCAGACCCATGGAGTCACTAGCTCTTATCTGCACACTGACAAACAAGTAGGAGCCTTGCCTTTATGAAAAAGCTTGGAAGACAGAGGAAGAAAGAAGGTGACTTCAGAAAGAAAATCTTTAATCAGGATTATCTAAGCAGACATTACTTGGAATCAGATCAGAGTCCTCATTACTTAAACGTTCCACTTTCTTTCATCATTAAGCAACCATCCTGGCTAAAAGAGGAGCAAAATGTCTTCACTAAAAAAGGAGACTAAGCTTGTGTTGTAAACATTTTGCTGCAACACCACCACTCAGAATCATTACGTTTCAGATAAGCTGATTCAGGCCCTCAATCCCAGCATACACAACGTGAAATTTAGCTCTCCTAAATTTCTTCCTTGTTCGTTTTTTCTTTAAGAGATCTGCTTCTCTGGGTTCTCATACTCAGAACTGTGGAAAAACTATAATGCTTCAGAACGAATATGAATAGGACAAAACTCCACCAAACATTTCAGCACTTTCCACTGTTCTTGCTCTCATATTATTCAGGAAAGACATACCTGCCTTCCATGGAACCCTATCAGGAAGCAATTTGTCATTTTTCCTTCACACCTCTTCCCTTTCCCATAAGCACGTCAAGACAACTGATCGCTCAAGACTTGAGTATAACTTCTTACTTTCACAGGGGCAGAACTATCCTGGCAGTGACTTGCTCTTAGTGATCCGGTTTACAGTGCAGAGTGGAGGAGCGATGAGCTGCTGCGCAGAAATAGGAATGAACACAGCAAAGGGCCACAACTTCTTCAACCTGCTCTGACAGTCTCTCTTGAAACTACACTCCAGCTTCATTAAACTTCAGCTGAAGACATTTGTTTGTAGGCTGGAGTCAGAATGTCGAATCTAAAAGTCAAGTCACTTAATACCATGTATTTTTATCCTATTTTTAATTAAAAAAAAGCTTGTTATTGTCCTCACATCACAGTAAGCTGTATTCAACCATATACTTCAGTACAGGGCAGAATGCAAAGCTGCCACCTCCAGAACAGGTGGCTAAGCTAGCACTGTAAGGGAAAGATACTCGCTTGTTAGCAGAGGAGAAAAGGCCGTGTGTTCTACTCGGCAACTTTTCATTTCCTTACTTCTGTAAGTGTAAAGAAACGTTTTTCTCATGGTCCAGGGGCTTGCCAGTAAGCACTTCTATGGCTTCTAGGTCTTCACGTACATCATCTCCTCCTTCAGTTCCATTTCTCTCACTTTTCCTTTTACATGAAAAAACCATGCAGTATGTACAGAAGGTACTGCACACACAACACGTTATGCAAAATAGAAAAGACTCCTGCTGAGGAACCATACTGCACACACAATTTCTCCCCACAGAAAGGACAGAAATATGTTATTCTAGTTATTATGCCAGACATCAGTCTATAGTACAAATCCACAGACAACTCAATTACACAGAAACAGAGGGGGAAGCGGGGAGGGAGCAGATAAAGTGGATAAAGCAAAACCACAGGTTAATATAAAACATAATGCAGATGATGTACAATAATAAGTAATGACACTGCTAACAGAAGAATATCAAGACCTCCTAGATAGCACCGACCTAGACCAGAAAACCCCTAGAAGACAGCACAGTGCCTTTTCAACAGACATATGCTACCCAACCTGGTGGTCCCACAACGAGCTCAGATACTCCAAGTACACATGCTATGCTGTGAAAGCACCCTGAACAATCTGTTCACAGCTATGGAGAGTTCAACCTGAAGAGACCACTGAGGAAGACTGTATGTTACTGCCACTTTGCTTAAAGCTCTGCTATGGCTTTCATCTGTATCAGTGAAATAAATCACATTCAGCAATTCCAACAGCTTGGCAACTAAACTGTAACTTGGGGAAGGAGACCTGACATTGAATAACGACAGGAATAAGTCAGTCAGAAGGGCTGGAAATGTGAAAGGCAACCAGCAAAGACTTCACATTTCCACCATTCACCTATTTATTTTACTAAATGCTAGCAATGATTTCAATTCATCTTAATATTGTACATATGTTCTCCATCAACAAGAATTTTCACATGTAAATATTTCAGTTAATGTAATAGTGATATAATAGTGCAGCAGCTGCAACTTACCTAGTATCACACTGGCTTTACATATTCCCTTCTGTAGTTTTCACCAGTAAGTTAAAAATATATCTTTACTACATTTCTTTTTTTTCCACAGACAATTTAAGTAGAATGATATATCAAAGTCAGTAATAGACAGACAGTGCAGAAAGAAAAGTTTTAGCCACAAACGCAGTTCAGAACGTTTCATGGAGAATTAGAAACAAACCAGCTCAAACCTGAACAGAAAACTCAAAGGTCTTAAAAAAATCAAGTGTGTAGTTTCACAATAAAAGGCCAATTATTTTCAGAGAAAGACAAGCATTTCTATAAAATTTTATGTCTGTTATTAACGCATTTCTGCAAAGCTCTTAATAGAGCGTCTCCATATTTATGGCATTTAGCTACAGCTTCACCAGACTATGCAGTAAGGTCACCAAATATGTCTCACACCACTGCAGACACTAATCTGTCTTCAGCAGGATGGTATTTTATTGAAGAGAAAAGTCAATAAAGTCCTAAGAGTCAAAAGTCCTATGTTCTTTTAATGACTCCTTGAGGCCATCTCTCATGCTGACATCATTCCTAACAAAAAAAGTCTGTTACACTTTACACAAGCAGTGTTGCAATTTTCAATAGGACAATTATAGCCAGAATTCTAGAAAAGGAGCTGGAGTCTTACCAAGCCATCTGTACAATACAAGCCATTTCAGTGTCAAGAAATAAAACAACAATATAGGATATGTATGGAAAATATCCCGTATCAAACAGAGAGAACAACCAAATGAGGAGATAAATGACAGCAATTGCCAAAGTGTACGTTCATAAAAAAAATAAATTTTGAATCTGGAAACCATAAAAGTCACTTTCAGTCGAAAACACATCATGCAGACATTAGCAAGGATCAAGGACTACGGAACCGGTGGTCACAATTTCATACATCTTCACTATTTTAAAAGCTAAACTTGCTAAAAAACAGTAGCAAGGCAATCAAAATGAATGTTACCTTCCCAAATTAATATTTTGAATTGACTGGTATACAACTTTCCACGAAAAAAATTAAACATTATGAATCCTTGAGCAACAAACAAAACCCAAAGTGATCTGACTACAACTGAAAATGTATTTTTTCAAAACCAAACCAATACCAACCCTGACTTAACAGTCATCATTTCTCCTATGAGTCAGTGATGCAAATTTATCTCTAACTGCAGTAGTCACTTTGGAAGTTTTTGGCAGGTCCACGTGGAAGGGGTGGCTCTATCCCTGCAGCTCCTTCTGAGAAACACCACAGTTTTGTGCATGTGACAATTCCATCTATACTGGCTCAGTACAAACTGCATGGAACAGAAGGAAAATAAAAGCTTCTTGTCTGACAGGAAAATTCTTGATAAACATTGAGCCACAAACAAAAAGCTGCGTGGTGACTGCCCATGCTGCACAATGGGAATTCCACTTCCAGAGACTGCCATCATTCCAGTTCATAATGAATATTTTAACATTTATTAGTTTTATCGCTTTACCGATACACAAAATCTTGCAAAAAAAAGTGTTAACTCGCAAACAGACAAAAAATCTAAACCCAACACAAATTCAAATGGAAAATCTCAAAGTTAGAGAAACTGCTTCATGTATGCTAACACATGGTCACAAGCATGACACTTGAAATGTATAAAAGCCTACTACTGCTCCTCAGCAACATGATATCCTGCCTTCTGCCCACTGCTTAAGAAATACTTGACTGTGTTCCAGCAGAGCCGGGTTTCATTTTACACGAGTGCTTCACAAAGTTAGCAGTGAGTGGAAGTGTGAAGTAAATAATTCATCTCCCCCTGCCCCCAAACCCAGTTAAAGTTTCTTTGGGTCCAAAAGGAATTACCTAGCTAAACAAATCAACTTAATTTTAAAGCAAATGGCACATAAAAGCTTTGAAAATAGAGCTAGACCTACTGCCAGATTATATGACACACAGTCCATGTACAAACCTCTGTATCCATCTATTATTTTTTCCTACTAGACATTACAAGAGTTGTTAAAACCATATATTTAATATAAATTCAACACACTTGTCTTCCCCAAAATCTGACTAGGAAAAAAGGCTTGGGAAAAAGAGGGACAATTGTCTTCAACTTTGGTAAAACAGTGGGTAAACTAGTTCCAGCACATGGAACACTGGGGCAAAAACACAAAATAGTCCCACTGCAACAATCACCTCCCTTGACTGGAATCAACAGACTTAACAGAAATACTTCACCTTCCCAAACTTTCAGAAGTCTGCACAGAAGAGTGGGGAGATTGAAGAGAAGGGCTTTGATGCAGCAGGACTACGGGATACCTTAAAGGTCTTGAAATTGTAAATTTGATTTGCACTGAATAGCAAGGAAAGAGCCGATGAATTACACACAGGGGGAGGGTTATACATTTAAAATAATTGGCCCAGCTGTGCAATTTTTTTTAGAAAAGAAAATACGTTACAAAAACAGCACATTAAATGATTAATTTAGCTTCAATATAATGGAAGTGACAGCAACAAGAAAGCAGCAAGGGTAGGAAAATGTGAGTCAAGCAGGATATTTGAAGTTTATACAAAAAGAAAAATGATGCTAAAGCATTAACATTAATGATGGTACTGAAGTAAAAGTATTTCCCTTGCCCTGAAAGCAATACTGATCTCTTGTTACTGCAAGTACAGGATGACAAACTATCCTGAGATTACTAGAAACACAGAAATGCATCTATACTTCTAGCAGAAGAAAATAAAACTCTTCAGGCTACTATAAAGCAAGTAAGACAAACTTGTGAAAAGTATCACCATAAAATACAGATGGAAATAAAACTATTTTATACTATATTTCACCTGATAATGTTTAACGTTCTTCACAAACAAGAATTTCTCCATCTCTATGGAAGGGCAACTACAGCCAAAGAAGAAACAGCTGTTATAATTGTAACAAGAAATACTGTGTAAAAGAAACACAGAGCACCGCACTTCAGTGACAGCAAGAATGGCAGAGATCACAAGACAAGATGCCATACACCGACTAAAAATATGGTAAATGAAAATTTGCCACTGGAGTTTGGCATCCAGTTAAAAACAGTTAAAAACCAGCCACACAGCAGGAAGAACTTGTCTGTCACTTACAAGAGCCAAACAGACAAGTTATGTGGAAAGTAACATGATGCAAGCTCATGAACAGCTAGAGTGAAATAAAGTTTATTACAGTGAAGTTCAACTGATGCTACAGATATAAAGAGTAATTAAAGTTACATTTACAATTTAATATGCACAAACACATTTATTAAACTCTTCTTCATTAATCTTCTCATCACTGAAGATGCTACCTGTCAGAGGTATGCTGATTGTTCTGTGAATCAAGATCTCTTATTTTTTGCTTATCAAAAGGACATCTCCAGCTTTACAACTGTTACCATGCCACATAGTTCCTCCCATGTACTGTTATCCCTGCACAACGCTCAATTTTATGAGATTACATAATGTAGTAAAAGTTTCGAATCAACAGGCATGGAAAGAAAATACAAAGGCATATAAAACACTTTCAAAGAATTTAATGCATATGCAATTGAAGCAAAATGAAACAAGTCCCCCAGATAAGACAGATGGTTTATGATTACCGCCCCCTCCATGGGTCACAAACTGTGTTCTCTAGCTTTAAAATTATATAACTTTGTCTCAGAAGTAAAACATTACACCACAAGTTCTTCTATAACTGCCTCTGACACAAACTCGTGTCACAGTGCAAACACCGAGGAGGCAGGATGTACCACACAAAGACTATAGAAAAAGCAAGCTGCAAAGAGATGGGAAATGCAGTGGTTGAAGGATTTCTTTAAGGCCAAAACCAGAGAACTGAAACAGAATAGCCAAAAATAAGAAGCATCATTTATTTGACATATAAACGTAAGTTCTTCTAATACGATTAACAAGTAGACTGAACTGTCCCCAGCTGAGAAACATAAAAGTATACACTGCTTCAACAGTGTGAAGTGGTAAGCAGCCATGCCAATCTACAGACAGAGCCTCTCTGCCTCATGCACTGCATCACGTTGGTGATGCACAACAGCAAAGAGAAGGTCTCATGACTCTAGTCAGGCTTTTGTGTTTATTCTGCTTTTGTAATCCCTATGGTCCTGAGCAATTGTCAGGTATCAGATACATTTGTCATTACTACTACTGAGAAAGCTCCAGAGACGTGTGTTGTAGTCACTCATTAGAAAAGCAAATCCCTCCCCCAAAACAGAGCAGACAATGCCTCATTCAATTTAAGCCAGAACCTGCTCAAACAGCTCGTAATGCAAGCTTTGCATGCTTCTAAAAAAGTCCCTGTATTTCCATCTACTGGATATTCAATACGGTCAATACTTGAAAAGAACTGCACACTGGAGGGATACAGTCAGATTAAAAAAATATAATCACAAAATCATAGAACGGTTTGGGTTGGGAGGGACCTTGGGTTGGAGGATCGTTCCAACCCCCCTGCCATGGGCAGGGACACCCCCACTAGGTCAGGCTGCCCAAAGCCCCATCTGACCTGGCCTTGAACACTTCCAGGGATGGGGCATCCACAGCTTCTCTGGGCAACCCGGTCCAGAGAATGGCGAGTGCCTCGCCACCCTCATAGTGAAGAATTTCTTCCTTACATCCAACCTGAACTGACCCGCTTTTAGTTTAAAGCCGTTACCCCGTGTCCTGGCACCGCACTCCCTGACCAGGAGTCCCTCCCCAGCTTTCCTGCAGCCCCTTTAGGTACTGGGAGGCCGCTGTAAGGTCTCCCCGGAGCCTTCTCTTCTCCGGGCTAAACAGCCCCAGCGCTCTCAGACTCTCCCCCTAGGAGAGGTGCTCCAGCCCCTGGTCATCCTCGTGGCCTCCTCTGGACCCACTCCAACAGGTCCAGGTCCTTCTTATGCTGGGGGCCCCAGAGCTGAACGTGCTCTGGTGGGGCCTCACGAGAGCAGAGCAGAGGGGGACATCACCTCCCTCGGCCTGCTGGCCGCGCTGCTTTTGATGCAGCCCAGGATAGGGTTGGCTTTCTGGGCTTCAAGCGCACGTTGCCGGCTCGTGTCGAGTTTTTCATCCACCGGTACCCCCGAGTCCTTCTCGGCAGGGCTGCTCTCAGTCCACCCATTGCCCAGTTTGTGTGGATGTTTGGGATTGCCCCGACCTGGGTGCAGCACCTTGCACCTGGCCGTGTTCAACTTCATGGGCCCAGCCCACCAGCCTGCCCGGACACTTCTGTGTCTGAACAGAATTAGAGATAGAATAACAGTGATTATTAAAAATGTGAATCCACTATTTTCCATTTAAATACTGTAAATATAGCAGCACTATGTCTATCAATAATTGCATTATTTATGAATATATTTTTGCCTTTTGTTTTACGTATCCAAAGATGAAAAACATGTTTTAAGAAAAAGGAATATGAATTCAATATCTTAGATTTTATTTAAATATGAAAAGCTATTTAAACCTCCTAGTTTCAAACTGATAACATGCTATTGAAATGGAAATTCCACAGACTTATTTATTATCCACTTTCTGAAGTAACATTACCAGGACTGTGAATAGAAATTATACTGTGGTAATGTGGACACACGGAACCTAATAGATTAAGAGATGCACTTCTCATTTTAGCATATATTTGTAAAAGCAAAGATGGTAGATGCTTAAAGGATTACATCTGTTACATAATTCACCTCCAACAATGTGCACGAGATGCACACGTGGAAAAACTACCACTTCCTTTGTGCCTTTCAAGTGCTACATACTTATTAATTAACCAAGAGCAGTAAACCCAATACTATTCCCTAGATGCAATTTGAGCAGAATGTTATGGTACAGGAAAAGTTAAACTCAAGAAAAATGTACCTGGTATATTAATTTCATAAGAAATAAAGATTTCTAGCAAGAAAAGCCATTTCTAAATATTTCTTTTGTTAGTGCTTTAATACTTTAGTCTAGATGAAATTCTACGAACTGGAAGAGATTCTTGCACTAAGTAACAAAAAAAGAAGTGTATTCAAGATTTGCTGCCTTCCTGGTTTCAGATCTAGGATTCTTTTTTTCTGTACTTTACACCAGACTTTTTATTCATACTTGTTTTCAATATTTATTCACTGTGATCATGGCCATCTACATGCTTGAACTTGCAATGAATGCAATGATATGCAAAAACCATGGAAAGTTAAATGTGTATAAAAAGTACAGCCTATCACAAATAATAAAGTTCTCAAAATAATTACAATACGTGTGTTTTTCTAACCCCCCCTACATTCTCAGTATCTTAAAGTACAGCCCTGGGAAAAAGTTAATTCTTCAAAATATAACAAGCTGAGTCTGACAGAAACTACTTCATATTAAGGGTGGCTTTTTTCACGTGTGTTTGTTTAAAACAAAACATACAAACAAATGCTCTTAAAAGATTTATTTGCACTACTAGAAATGTACATCAGGTAGAGTGACAGATTGTAAAAGGAAAAAGTTTGAATAGAAAGCTAGCCTCCCTCTTACTCTACAGAAAGAGAGAATAAATCCTTCACCCAATGCCAATTTGCTTTTGGTTCTAACATTCACCATGTTTATTAGCCGAGAGAAAGAAGGATGTAATACTTCAGAAAGATTTTAAATAGTTGCTGTGTTTAGGCAGTAACAAAATAAACCAAAATTTTCTACCTATTATTTCAAATTACAAGCTAATGCTTTTTTCCTCGGGGAAAAGAAAAAATCCATTGGGATAAAAATTGTGAACAAGTATCTTAAAGCCAGAAAATACTAGAAAAATGTTCCACAATAATTGCATGAGGGTACCAAAAATAGGTGCAAATCAGATAGAGTTGATCATAATAAGAAATCTGCCATTAAATATTCTCGTGATAAGTGATATTATAGCACCCTTTAAACTGAAAATTTAATCCAAAAAGCTGATTTAAAAAAAAAAAAAAAGTATTTTCAAGGAGAACAGCAACTACAAGACAGACTGAACAGTACTAGTTAGTGTGATAGAGCTGGGGAAAAAAAAGTATTCCCCGTGAAAATATCCTACAGCACACTCAGAATGAAAGGCTAGTATTAAATCACCAGTGAAGTCTATGAAAAGCTTCTAGGCTTCCCTTCTTACCATACAACTTTTAATGGCAATTAAAACAATCTTCTGACATGTAGACATCACTAAATGATGAGATATGATTTGTACAGCAGCAGCACAGAGCCATAAAACATATCATACTTGAATATTTTGCAACACATTTATAGCTCAAATGATCAGTCTACTGTTTTAGCATGGATGGGTTCCAAAGATTTTTTTTTTACCCTACTAAGCAAAAATCCACCTGCCCCTTGGCAAGCCAGCAGAATAGGAGGAAGTGGCAGATATTTTATGGCCCAAAACCACATTCGGTCATGGCCCTCTACAAAAATATTTATTCCATAGTTGAGCTTGGAGTCAACGTAATGACAAGCACATAATTGTGCTGCTATTATTGTGCTCAATGACTCTTTTACTCCTGGAGAACAGTGTTTGTGACACCAGCTCAATGGCTGATAGAAGCCTTGGGCTGACTGAACTGAGAGGTAATATATATGGCCATAAATAATGGCAATAATGAACTAAGCAGGTTTAAATTATTACTTGTCTCATCAGCACCCTAAAATTAATGGTCTCCTTGGACCAAACGTTAAGATATAGATTATTCCTCCTTTTATCGCAGTAACAGCTTGGATAAGAGGAATAGAGTTGGCAATGCGCAAGGCATTTGAGATAGGAAGATTAAAAAGGAATGAGGAAAAGGCTAAGAGGTGGAAGCCAGGCTGAAGCAGACAAAACATATAAAGGGGGACAGAAGAGACAACAGAGATAACGACACGTTGCTGGAGACATGTGACGCAAACACATGGAGGAACCCCAACCTGCTAGAGCACAGTCCCCTCCAGCACCAAGCACAGAGCTCAAGGTCTGCACATCCCACCATTCCTCTGCTCTCAAACGCCTGTGCAGCGCGGAGGCAGAGCATCCCACTCCGCAAATGGATCACAGGGAACGACAACCTGCTGCCGTCTTTCTGGCTCAAGAAAGAGAGACGCGATGGGCATAGAAGTTTTAACTCTGCTGATGAGTCACGTGGATGCCAGCGTGATTCCACGACTGAATCTAGATATTCAGCCTGTAGCTGACTGAAACTCAGCCAGAATCTATGATTCAGCACCAAAAAGTAACCTGGAAAAGGCACCGATACTTTTTACAGAAAAATTCTTATGTAAGACTGAAAACTCAAGCACACAGAATAGTCCATAATCAAAGATGTCCATATAACCTTAATTTCTCACAACCTGTGCGTATCTACTGTCCTTAACAGTCTTTAGTCTTACCACATACTACTTTTCATTCCTCTTCAAGATTTTTCTGTTCAAGTAGAGTTATTCAGACAAGATGAACTTCCTGAAGAATGAGGGCTGATCATAGCAGAGGTCTTCTGCAAGGGCCTGTTTTTGAAAAGCTACTAGGGAACAAAGCAGAGAACTACAGAAGGAAACAGGGACGGCTTACCCAAAAGTTGGCGAACGCTGCTTTGGAAAAATGGATTGCAGCCTGTGCTATACATTTCCTTCATAACACTAAGCAAATCTACTAATCTATATTTTCCAAAGTAATTAATTAAACTTATTTCCATTTTTCTAGATGGGCTGGATTTCTAGTACTACTGAGGAGTCACCAACGCATTGGAAGTTAAGAACTGCATTTTTAAAAGTATATATAAAAACCTGTAATGACTGCGTTGCCTAAAAACTTCAGGCACTAAGTGTTTTGAATTTGGTACCCCGAACCAGCAAATGCTTTCAAACTTTGTATGATTCCAAGATTCGTATCTGCAAAATGCAGTAACATGACCTTGCTTCACTTCAGAGATTACATGGAAAAAATCGTGTTTGAAGTCTTTTCAACAGCAGAGAGCACTAAGCAAAGCCCAAGGCAACAGTAACACATTCCTGTATTCACAGCTAAGTTTGAACAGTACGCAAAATGAAGAGTAAAATTCACGTGGTTCGTTGAACAATGGGGCAAAAAAACCTGAATAGATGCTCACTAGTCCTTCTGGCCTCTGCACAGAGCAGAACACGGTTAAAAACCGTATGTTCCAGGAGTCAACACCTGGGCTGCATTGCAAGTGGGATTTTTTAGGCATCTCCTCATTTTGGAGTGCTTTAACTACATTTAGAGAAGACTATGACTGCAAATACTTTAACTTTCGAATCAATAACATTACCAGCTGGGAAAGAACAAAGACTCTCCTCACTCTAAAGAGTCTTCTGTGCTCTGTCATTAAAAGCAGCGGTTTGTAGTGTGGAATCATAAGCGATGCTGAAATAAAAGAGTATCAGGAAAGTCTGGGGGACTTCAAAGTGAAAAATACGGCCCTCTTCTTGCATATATACAAAAGTACTAATTTGTGCAAAACAATCCTGTAAAGAAAAGATCAGAGTCTTCTTTAAATATGTATAATCCAGAGAACTGAAGAAATATTTTAACTCCTTTAACACACTGACAAAATCTAACCTCCGAGACACTTTTAACATGAATTTCCCCCCCGCCCCCTCCACTATGGAGAGGGGGACACCAGCAGATAAAAGACAAAAGCACACTGCTTAGCCCATGACTTCAGCTACATACACAACTGCTATTCATTCAAGCTGCTTGGCTAACATCGGAAACCATGCGATCCAAGCCTGATTAATTATTAAAGGAAGAACCACCCTTGAATTGAGTTATAGCCTTTTCGTTAGCTACCATGTAATGTTATTTTTAACACATGCTATGTAATTTGCAGTGTTTGTTGTAACTAATTCTTTACTGCTGGTTCTTTTACTAGAGAAGCTAATTATGTGTACTGCAGTCTAAAGCTAAAGCTAAACCATCAGTTTAAAATTACTTGCATAGAATAACGTATTTTGCCAAATGAAAGCATGAGATCCAAACCTACTAAGTTTCACTGAATGCAACTCAGCTCTATAAACATTGCTGTAAAAGAAAAAATTCCTAGGCCCACTGACTCAAAGGTTGGCACATTGTTTTACAAAAAATAATTACCAAATTTACAACAGGTCAGTGGTAAAGAGTTACAAAATAAAGTTAAGGTGCGATTTTACAATTTATATGAATTTACATGTCTGCCAAAACAGGCCCTCTCATTCTCATCACCCCATAGAGTCTTTCCACCCTTTCTGTTTGCTGGCACTCTCACACACACATGTGAAAGCACAACAAGCTGTCCAAGGATTTGATGCAACTGCAAACTAGTTGCTAGCTTAGCTTTCAGCCAGATAAGTACAAACCAGCTTGGTGCAAGGCAATATGATTGCTGGTGCTGACTAGGCAGCAGGAGATGAAGACAGAACTTCCCCTTTTGGCACCAGCATAGAACTTGGATCACTTCACGCTGTGTACTTACAGCTGACTTCAGGGGGTACTTAACTAATATAAATTTGCTACCTCCAAGCACAGGTAAGCCACAGGAGAAGAAGGCTGGAAAACACCATAAGAGAAACAAAACCATTCACTTTTTTTCCTGAACTCCAATCTGTCCTTCACGTGATTGGAGGACTTGATATATTCACCTATCGGTCCCTCTCCTCTTTACTTTTTATGTAGCTACAGTTATATCCAAAAATAAGTAAGACTGCGTATGCAGACAAGTCCTTATAAAAAAAATCTGATTGTGATGGAGGCAGGGAAGTGGAAGACTACTAGCGAGGTAACTAGAAACACATGTAATTCTGAACACCACTTACAAGGGTTTACTGGTAGTAAAAGTGATTGTTTAAAAAAAAAAAAACCACACACAAAGAGATCAACTCACTAAAATGAAGGCATTCCAAATGTCATGTATTAGTTTTATTGCAACAAGGTTTTGAAACTACAAGTTCAGACTCCACTTCCCCAGTTGCTATAAAACGTTAAGCAAAAAGACTGTGTGCCAAGAAGTTTTGAACTCTACTGCAAGCCCCCGCTCTCCATCAAAACCCAACACAACACGTTCAACAAAAACTGTAAACTACCACTGTCAACTTCTCTCCATATTTAGAAGGTAGACAATTTACCTCAATTTACCAAAAGCACCACTCACAGATAACTCCATTAGCCTAGACTAGGAATTGCCAATATTTATGCACAAAACACACACGTGATCCAGACTTTGTAATGACAGAAACATAATAACAAAGCAAACAAGAGGGAGCAATAGTCAAATTATAAAGGGACTGACACAGTTAGGAGGCAACACCAAAAAAATGCAACTGAATGGAACAAGCTAGATTACTGTCTAAATAAAACTAAAGAGCCGTTGTTCACTCAGCCACCAAGTTTGGGGAAAGAGCGTCATCTTCCCTCCTTCTCTCCCTCCTTCTACTGGAACCTCTGGACAGCGTATGTCCATTTGGGTTTTGGTAAGAGTGGAGGCAAGTATACGCATCTGAGCATGGGAGTCTGAACTACCCTAAGGAAATGTTAAGCGTTGATTATCTCTGAAACTTCAGAGATAATCCAAGTGCCAACACTAAGTTCTTCTGACAAAACCCCTGCTACTTGAAGAAAGAATCATCCCATTCCCCTCCAAGTTATCTTAAAGATCATAAAGAAGTTACGTTCAAGGTACAGTAACCCAAAGAGCTTTGTTCAAACAATTATTTAATTTTAGCATGGCTTGGACTTTGCTGTTGTGGTTTTATGAATACATGTTTGGGAAATATGGACATTGCTGTTATATTAGCCATAGTGTACTTCTCATGCTGTTTTACATTTCATCGACTAGCATCAACTAAATTTCTGGCAGGAAAGAAAAATACCAATGAGACCTCTTACTGCAAAACACTCATGTAGTCACTGTAATCCTTTTAAATGCATGCAAGCACTTAGCATATAGAAATTTTATTGATAGTATGCTCAACCTTGTACTGTTTCTGTGGAGAGCTGCTAAGAAGAAAACTATAAAGATACCTTACTGGCAAAGTCACTCAGAAGGTAGTAGCAGACAATTTTTCTTCCTTTTCAGAGCCCTTTTCACTATTAATATATTCCAGAAACACGATATAGTGCTCAGCACATAATTATCTTACTCGTCAATTTCCATAAACAGCCATTTTTTATATCGTATAAACCCACATATTCCCATTTTTGCCTTTAAAAATGGAGACTGAGAGGTTTAGGTAATTACAGCTGTCACAGTGGGTTTGACAAGTAATTTCTCTGCTCAATGTATGCTTTAGGCCACTGGGAAAGCTGTCAAATAATGACATCAGAGTCTACATTAGGACTGGCAAAATGCAACTATGTTTCCTTTCATATTTAACTCAGATGGTGCATGGCCCTTCCTCTTCCTATTCCCTAGCTGAAAACAAGAGTGAAATGAACAAATGGATTGTAATTGAACCCAGATAAAATGGGGATAGATAATGGTGGTTAAGTGAAAGAGCATGAAAGAAAAAGAGATGCACATCCTTGCTTTGTTAATGAAGTTTGCTCATTCTTCATCATCAATGAGTTTCGTAAGCATGAGTCATTTCCTAAAATTCCAAGCTGTAGGGTATGAACATAAAGAACAGCTGCTTTCCCCTCTTTCAGTACCTAAGTTCTTATTACACCGCACTCCTTGTACACGAGCCATCCCACATGCACAAGAACATTAAACTACTGCATCACACACGGTGGGGAGCTACCCTCCCACTAATCCATCCCACAGCTCTCAAGCATAGACCGTCTCCAATTTGATTTTAAGCTGCCTGGCTCCTCTTCTCTCTTTTATGCCTCTACCTTACTTCTTCTTATGTGATCTTAATTCCACCTAGAGTACAAAACAACCAGGAACTCGCTACTACTCCAATGCCCGCGTGAATTACCTACTCAGTTCTGAAAACAACCTTGAGCACTGATGTTGGTTTCAAATACCTTCTGTGGGTCTCCAGCATCTGGAAGACAGCAGCATCCAGAGGCAGTTGAGGCTCTGATATTTCCCGTGAAAAGTTTTGTGATTGAGGCAAATGATTAATGAGGAACTTAATTTTCCCAGTGACGGTTAACAGAAATATTAACTACTATGTTACCGTGGCCGGATGATGAGAAGGAGGTGCCGCATGCAATTTACATTTTATCAGAGTGCTGCAATTCACCTGAAAATCATATCCTCTGTAGAAACATCGTATTTGCAACAAGCAAGATGACTGCAATGGGGTGCGGGGGAGGGCTATTTTCTACTGATTAATAAGACAGTAACACTGGTAACCAAATATAAACAAACCAAAAGCAACTCCCACCTTGCCTGAACTACTTCAACAACCAACCACTAAAAGGTGCTCTGAGAAGTTCGACGTACATCTTTCTATAACCTAGGCTTTAGAACAGAGACAATCACATGGCCAAATTATATTTTGAAAACAGTATGGAAAGGTTCAAGTATTTATTTATTTTAGTATAGTGCTAGTATTTTAGTATATTTGCATATTTTATATTAGTAAGAAATGTATGCTTTTTATAACTTTTTTTTTACAGTTTGATCAAAATCCAACAATTATTTTCAAGACACGTTGAGCAGAGCCTTCCATGACCATCTTTTCAGTGTTTATTCTCTAGCATAAGAAAATTTACTTCTAGTTTACCTCTTAGAGAGGGCTGACAAAGTGTCAACTATAAAAAACAGTCAATGAGGAAAAAACCTACTATTCAGCAGCAAAACACACTTTTAAAAATTATTACAGGATGTTAAAGCATTATAGTAGAGTATCAAAAAAAATCCTTACTTTTATATTTTGTTTTTAAACAGAAAACAAAGCAGTACTGTCTGTGCAGTACTGTGCTCACACCCATTACGATATCCATTTGTAGGTACTTTTGGACTTATAGGCATTAGTGAACACAGTCCGGAGCTATCTGAAAGCAGGTACAAGTGGGGGAAAAAAAATAAGCTGATTAAATAAATAAGATTACATAAATTGGGATTTAGTGTAGTAAATGCTTCTGCAATTTCCACTAATGTGAAACTACTGGGATATTTATCCAGTTCATAAACAGAATTAGGAAACAAGCATGCAAAAAGCAGCTACTGAAGCTTAAACACTAGGGGTAGCAGGACTGTCAGCCCTGAACCCATGAAAGATCCATGAGAAGAGCACATTTCTCTGGATTTAACACTTCAAAATGTACTTTTTCTTTTTTTTTTGGCTGATATCTACTTACACATCACCAACCTTAAAATCTGCACTGAGCACCCAACCAAACTCGGTCTAGCACCTGATCTCTAACACCCTGTTCCTCCTGCTGACCTGCTTTGGTGGTTCATCTGTGTTAACACCACCTTCCAGGCAAGGCCTCGGACTCTGTTAAGGCTTAAGGCTACGCAAGATGCCAGTTTTCTAGCAGTGTAGTTACATTCATGAGGGATGTGATTCACTCCCACCTCTTTAAGATGGATGTAGTAACAGTGACCTGCAATTATTTTTATTACTGCAAGAATGGGAATGAGCTATACCAGCATAACATGATTCACACCAGAGAGGTGTCTATTCTGGCACATAAAATGGAGTAAGATTTGCATATACAATTCCTTCATCTTCAGTTTTACAGTTTGGGAGTAATTGCAATGATTTCTGAGAAACTCCACACACGCTTGCTCCACCTGACGTGCTTTAGGTCTTTGTAGCAAAGCACGCAAGAAGGCACTAAATTCTATAGTCCAGGGGGCTATTTTAAGTGTTTATAACACCTAATACACATTTGTGCTATACTTTGTTTGTGGCTACTACCATATAACTGGAAGTTTCACAAGAAAGAAATCAACATGGAGAAAGAAGTGCATTAAACCTGCAGCTGAGCACTCAGCCGACAATTGGGGGTCAGAAACATTTGCATGGATTTTTCTCCACTGCCCAGCCTTATTCAAAGTAACTCATAGAACAGACCACACTAAAAAAAGGCACAAGATGAAGTTATTCACAGCAGCCTTCAAAACTGAGAATTTAAAGAGAAAGTTCCCCCCCCCCCACTCAATAAACTTTGCTTCTTACAAATTAAGAACAGTTCTAGCTTTTTCTAAGGTTCATTGTGATGATAAACACATAAAAGTATATGGTATGCACTACCACTTATTAGAATTTAATGCTTCTTGAACAACTACAATGCAAATATTCATCACAATAGATGGGAACCTTGGTGGAAACAAGAATTCCCACAAATTGTTTAAGAGTACAGTAAACGAATAGTGTTATAAACAAAAAGCCCAAATCTCTCACAAATATGTATGCTGCATTTACTCACAGATTAGCCTGCTATGCATTCATTGTGCAACCGCACTTGTAGAAAACCCTTCAAACAACAACAAAAAAGTATACCCTAACAAGGAGCATTTGCTATAGATGCGTTCAAGTCAAACAAGGCCCATTTGTCTCAAGGATTTTTTTTGTATTAGCAACAGATTTTTGCACAAATAGGACACTATATGAAGCGTGTGAAGTTAGACAATTTTAAAGAAGGTTCCATTTTGAAATACTTAACTGACAAGGTGTCAACACACTTACTAATAAACACGGTAACTTTCCAAAAGTGATGTTGGGAGTTTAAGCTACTGTCTTCAAACAAAAGCACCGCAACACAACTGACAAAGTTATAAACACAAAACTTGAGAAAATCTAAACGACTGCGTAAACTAAGCTAAAAACAAATGGCGTGCTGATACCTTCCAAAGCTATTTAGACTTAATTTATACAGCTAGACAATTAAACTAAATGTAAACTACATTTGCTGTATATAATGTGCTAGCATAACTACTACATCCTATTCAAACTCTCACTATTTATCTATTTAATACAGTAATACGCTAACATACGCTATGAATGTTTACATTTGTTCTTCCTTACCATCAAGGTGCTAACAGGATAAGCATACATCTTCACTCTACTCCTATGAATATATTTAGGGAGCAGAGGGGAACAAAAACAGTCTTATTGCTTAGTCTATCTTGTAAAGTATTCATTAAAAATCCATAAAGAACATGATTGTATTCACAGCACCTTTCAAACCTTGCTTACTGCTGTCAGAAGGGACAAGAGTAGCAGCATAAGAGCACGAGAAATAGTTGCCTTTAGCTTATGCACACCTGACAGTTTGCAAAGTGCTTCCCCCCCCCATCAACAGGGCAAAATAAGAGATGGGGACTTGCATATATTTATACGCACACACATAGACGCTCAGATACATACATCAGAACAAGAACTTGCCCGGCTAAAACCACATCAGTGAGCAGCAGGTACTGCGAAAAACCTCATAACTCTTTTTAAAACTCAACCTCCGACGAGGGAAACACCTCCCGACTGGAGACAACGGAAAAAAAAACCAACAACCAGAAAACAAAAATCCAACCCCCAAACCAAACCGAGAGATTTCATCGGCCAGGCTGACGAGGGGCAGAGGAAGGAGGAGCAGCCGCACAACTCCTCCATCCTGCCTCTCCGAAGAGGAGAGGAAGGGCGGGGAGCGAAGGGAGGAGGGGAAGGCGTGAAGGAGAAGCAGCCCAAGAGGAGAAATATGCCAAGCATCGCCTCAGGAGAGAGGGAATCGCCTGCAGCTCGGCCAGGAGCTGGGGGAAGTCCCTCTTTACGTACTCCTTAGGAGACAAAAAAAAAACA
>VXAL01014000.1:347462-363747 GCA_013399475.1 Chauna torquata
GGAGAGGAGGGAACGCGGGGCGAGCACGGGCTGCTTCGCCTTCTTTCCCTGACAGCGCCGGGGGCAGCAGTGCTTAAGGGGCCGGACTCTGCGGCGCCTGAATCAACGCCAGTCTCACCCCCAGCGGGCACGGATCTGCTCCTGCAACAGACCCGCTGCGCGTCCGCTTGTGAAGCCGGCAACCGTACAGGTTTCCACTGGCAATGGAGAACGGAGCCTGCAGGCAGTCAGGTGCCAGGACGCTCGCCATGCTCATCACCTTATCAAACAGATACGCAGGCAGTATCTTCTTCCTACGCCAACAATTAACAGCAGCACTTCCGCTGCTTACGCAGATGTCCTGCCGGCATCGCTCCGCCAAGCGCGCCTACTTGCAGTAGATCAGCCGGGTGTTCACGCCGCTCCTCCTCTACAAGGTTTGGATTACAGGGACTTCTCGTTAGCAAGACACGTCGCAGCAAAATGAAAACCAGTATCGGGGCTGACAGATGAAGGTATCTGGCACTATAATCACACCAAACCACTAAATTAGACAGTGCTACTGAAAAATACATTAATAACTGACACTTTCAAAGGCAAGTGAGCTTACACAGTACCGCTGCAAGAAGCGATTAATTTTCAGGATATGGGCAACGAGTGCAAGCCCTCTTTAAACGAGGCTGCTTTTTGTTATATTCTTCAGAACGTCTAATAACGATTTAAGTATTAACAACCCCTTAAGAATATCAGAAAATGCATATAACCAATATATTGCCCAAGTGGTTATAACAGGAACAAGACAGTATGAAACCTGTAACTTTTTATTTAAAAAAAAAAAAAATTAACAGCTTCAGAATAGATCAAATGTAATAACTTCTCCAAAAAATACCAAAAGGTACAGTGTAAAGCATCTTCTCATTAAATACAAACTAGCATTTTTTGATGCATTGCATCAATGTTTTGCATCTATGTTGATGCAAAAGAATTTTTTTTGTTGCATCCTGGCACATGGAAAATGTATACACTGAAACAGAATGACTGACACCACATTATCTACTCAAATTCTAACCATGGGACATTTTCAAAAAAATCTTACTAGTAATTAAGAAAAAACACCTTAACACCATTATGCTTAGTTTGCTTCTGCTAAGGTATATTTGTCAACATTAAAAATAAGGGTTTAAGTTCTATATAGCATCAGGGATGCATTCTGACTTTAAAACTGCTATATGAATGAAAGCCCTTCTACAGTCAATGCTCTTCAACATTGAAGTCCCCAGTAAATGCTAGTTAACTTGGAATTTGAGATAAAAATGCAAGAAAACCAGTTCTGTAGGAAGTCCAATGTAAACGCTTAAAGAAAAATAAAAGCAAGTAAAACCACTTCGAACACCATAAACCTTTGTGGATGCAGCAAGCCAACCATTCTTTTACGTGGCTGTACCTAAATTCCATTGCTACAGAACAGTGTCAAATTCATCAGTTGCTGGGCTGGAAGCAGTTTTATCTGTATGTTAATTCTGAACAGATGCCTCATTTTTAGGAATCATATAAATTCATATTGAGAATGCACCAGTTGCTACCATGCTGCAGACTCCGACACACAAAGCTAAGCCTGTAGTAAGTGACTACGCGCTCCTGTGTAATACCTTACACACGCTGGTAGACTGAGGGCTTTCTTCCAGCAGCATTCCCCAGTTTCAGCCAACTTCAAGATGCCTGACCACTTCTGATCAGCTCCACATCTTACCTCTCTTTGGTATATACAAACAAGCGCCATCAGATTGCACGCCTCTGGCCATTTGTACAAGCTAGAGGAAAACCCTCTGGGGCAAGGTTTGCAAGATGAAAATCCTGTGTCTGGGAGGGTAAGGAACTCTACTATGCCACTGACTTTCTTGTGAACTGTTATATTTATTCCTACAAAGTTATTCAAAAATGTGAAGTTATTGCATTAAGTTTGAGAAAAAACTTACAAAAAGAAATAGTAAGCAAAAGCTTAAGAAAAAATAGGAGACAGACATACTCCATTTGCAGAAGACACTAATGAACTTGAGATATTTGTAATATAAGTTACTCTCATACTGCCTGCACAGTACTCCTCCAATATGATGTGGACCACTTTTAAGGATAAGAGTAGAATAGTCTCCATCCCAATTACATATTATGGGTCTCAGCTAACAGCTTTATTTGTGAAAATGAGGATGCAAAACATTTAGTCTTCAAGAAATGAAAAAAAAAAAAAAAGAACTTCAAAAGCACAAAGTACAACCAATGCTCCCATGAAAAATGCTGCTACATCACTACCAAAGTATTCACGGACTGAGGCTCCGTGCCAAACTGCAGTCCAGAGGAAAGTTCATAGGCAGTCCCTAACACCCTAAAATGAGATTTGTAATGAAACACTGACACAATTCTTACTACAGCAGGGGGTCAAAGAACAGATACTGAGCACTTCTAAACGAAAAGAAAAACCTTTTAACTTCATGTTTATATATTGGTTGCAAGACGAACCAAAATCGGTGTTTGACAACAGCTGGGCAACAGAATCTTTTCCAACCAGGTGATGGTGCCACTCCAGCAGATCAGTTCCCCCACTTTTCCTCCTCTCAGGGCAAAATGTCTTTTACTGTTCGGAGTAAAAGTAATAAAGATAGTTAGTTCTGCCACCATCTTAGCAAGAAGTCTGAGAATTTCAGCAACATACGCTGTATTCTTCTGCCCACTTTTATCTCACTTTCTTAGGTAGGCGGGATCAGTGCTCGAGTCCATTTGACAATTAGCCCACTGTTACAAAACGGCTTCCTTTGTTCTGAGACAGCGCTGTTCTTTGTTCCTTCAGGATCCCAAAACGTTCGTTCAGTGTCATCCCTGTCTGAAAAATAAAGTCATTCCATAAACTTAAAAGATGCTAGGTTAATTTAATCGAAGTAATAGATACAAGAGTAATTTTTTCCTCATTTGGTATCATCACTTGACTTCCTAACTCAGATTAAAACAAAACAACAACAACAACAACAAAAAGGTTTGATTTGGTTTAGTCCTTTCCTGCACCATGTAAAAATCAAGAGCTACCATCTCTTGGAATTCATTAAGAATACATGGTACACAATGTCAAGACTGACCATCTACTCAGAAAACTGTAAAAAAATTAAACCAAGGACAGATAGACTGAAAAAGGGAACTTTTACTACATTCATTTCCCCATACAGATTCTATGTAACTTCAACAAATACAGCTGTTCAACCACTATAATGCAGTTTGTTTTCCAGTTCATCCAGTTGAGGCTGCAGACTGTAGTCTAGTCCAAAAGCTCAAATAGTTTTTACAATAGAATAATAGACTATTTTTGTTCCTTCCATGAACAAGCAGTATGTCAAATCCAGACCAATGCCCTGACCCCATGTAGTTTTCTACAGATGGCAGCAAGGAGCTGATTAAAAGAATAGCCTCATCTTGTGGTCAAGTTCTCCAGCATCTAACTCTGTCAGCCTGTAAGAATTTCTTCAACGACAGCACTGAGATTTCTGCATCCAATCACTCATCTTCATTAAACTTCTGAAAAATTTCTCATCTTTAAAGTGTTTATGTCATCACATTTGATTTTTCTTTTCTTTTTTTTAACCCCCCAGATGCAAAAAAAAATTGCCCTATAAATTTAGCTGTCAGGATTCCATGCAAGTTGCACCACCAAATGAAGCTCATCCCTGAATTACGCACACTTGCTGATTCAAGCACAGCAGAAACACCAGAAAGCTTTTAGAAATACTCAGCATTTTAAATCCCATTTAAAACATGTGGGCATGCAAGACGTAAACTAGAAGAACAGGAACAGTGAGTTCAGGTACTTGCTTGAAGTTACAAAACAAGTCAGTGGAAGAACTGGAAGTGGAAACAAGAAGTAGTCACTAGTTCCCTCTTTCTGTCACTAGTGAGCCTAGGAGGAAAGTGCCTGGCTCACCAGATTTTATCCGTCTTGAAACCACTTCCGCAGTTAAAAGAATGAAACTGTATTTACCTGTTTTCCAACACTATTAATATCAAACTGCAATGGAACCCCTTTGGGAATCTTCTTCTCTTCAGATTGGTCCCTCTTCATTAGAAATGGGGGCACAGGAGTGCGAGTTAATCGTAGTTTCTGGGAACTGTGAAAGAAGAACATTAGACAGGACACTGTTAATACGTGTTTTACGCAACGCAGCCTTACTGCTGATAAAGTATGAATTTTTCATCGAGCCATTTGATTAGGCTGGCTGAATAGCTGGCGGGTTCAAATTCAAGGAGGTTAAAGTCAGGCAGAACTATAAAAGTGTAGGATTTGTTGCTGCTATCAGAAAGCAAGTGTCCCAAAAGCAAGTGATTTTATCTTTTACTGACAAACCCATTATTCATGGCTAATTATTCTCGTAAATACGTAAAATAAAAACTGCTACAGCTTTCCCTACAGATAAACCATTACTAATGAAAAAAGCTACTCAGATGTTTTAAATAAAACACCTCATGAATCAACAGTGCCTTCAATTTCACAAAGACAAATACATCAACACTTTCTCCAAGCACAATTCTAGCAGTATCATTACCGATCAGGCAGAAGCTATTACCATCACTCATCAACTAGATGCTCATTCATTTTCATTCAGATAGGGGAGAAAAACAGCCACAATACAGCCTGAATTGGAACAGGCAGACAAGGTGAAAATCTACCAGCCCACCACTCTTCAACTCTATGCACCAGATCAGACTCCTAACTGGGAGATGTCTTGTTAAACTCAGGTGCATTATTACTGAAACACAGCTCAGAAACACTCAAAAAGGGGACAGATTTAAAAGTCTTCACAAGAAGCTGTCACCTTGAGGTCACATGAAAGTCTATCCGCAAGGAACTCGCTAAATGGCTCAGGAACAGCGATTTCAGTTATGTTAAGAACATTTTGGAACTATTTTTAAAACTCACATTGGGGTTATGATTGCTCCTGGGTTGTCAATGGACACAGTCAGAATCCCTCCACTTGTGGTAGAAGTTCGCCATCTAGTTTGAAAACAGAAATCACAAAAACACTGCTGAAATTTCAGAGTATCTTCAAATATGTGTCAAAAACTCTGGCTAATAAAGAATGTGCAAGCTTTCAGAATATCGGCCAATACAAAGACCACATGCAGCCAAATAACCTACAAGAAGCTTGGTTATCAATTCTTGTATCCTCTACGTTATCTAAACCTATTCAGGTGAACTCTAGCACACATGCTGGCAAGGCGTGCCAAAACTGCAGCACTGACTGAAATGTTCACTTCTTTAAGACATTCACTTTCCTTGCCGCACATGCACCCAAATTAGTCTTTACAGTAAATTACAGAGGCGACAGACTGCAGTTCTGTGGCATATGCTGCATACTTAGCCTGCTTTATTATCAACAACAAAATTGCAAAAAGCCTACCAGGCTGAGAACGATATGAGCTGAATATATGAGGGGGAAGAGTGGAGGGTGTCCATCTTGTGGCCTGCCTTGCATATTTCCAGACTGCTTCATAGGCTCTATATGTACATTAAATAAAATAGAAATTACATCAAGAGCTCAGGAGAGCACTGACATTGGAGTTTTTCTACTCGTCTGTGCAGTATTCGTGAGTGGCAGAGACTAGTCTGTTTCTTTGAAGCTACCACCTTTCCCCTCATTCCTGCAAGCGTCTTATGCATACTCTATTTGGTTAAATTAGAAGATAATTTAGGAAACAACTGAGAAAAATAGGGGGAGGATCACTGTCACTCAGTTGAGATGCCTACAGGCGAACAAAAAAACCATTCTATTACCATAGCCAGGAGCAGAAACCAGAACTAAATGGAGAAGAGCCGTACAAACAAGTAACCGTACTGAAGTTTTCCAAATGAAATACTTACTGACGAGTTCTCTTTATTGTCTGATTATCAAGATCTTCTGTTGGCTGCACTTGGGCCTGCACCTGAAAACACATCAATACAGACACTGGGATTTGCATACTGTTTCAACTCCCATTGTAGCAGCTGGAAATGCAGCAGTTCAAAAATAGAAGTTTAAAGCTGTTTCTACACTCTGCACAAACAGGGCTGTACTTTCAGAGGGACTTAAAAATAACTATCCTGTTACCTTTGTAAGACATTGGAAGGAAATTACTCTAAGGACACAAGATATTTTAAACATAGTCATCAATAAAGTAACTTAACCAATAAAGATATGGAAACAACTTTGAGAACTACCTCAGCAAACACTTTATCAAGATACATCAAAATGTTACCAGGCCAGCAAGAAAAACCATGGCTAACATCTAATCAACGTTAACATACATAACATCCAATATGCCTTTAAGTTCCACTGCTGTTTTAAAGGAGTTTGTTTTTCTCCCTCCTAATCCTGGCCGTAATTCTGCAATTCATGGATGGAAGACAGTAACTACCTCCAGCCAAAATAATGGCAGATGAAGACTGAGGGCACAAATGAAAACTGAGAACACCACTACCATTCACTGCACACTCCCCTTCTACTTTCTTGATCTTACTCAAAATAACTAAAAAGCCCTTTGTATACAAATAAGATGGACATAACCAGATTCTAAAACATGTTACTGCTCTACCATTTACCTGACGGCAACTATCGAAAGCTGTGCATTGCTTTCTAACATTTACTTGTAAGAGGAAAAAGTAATAGCTTGCAACTATCCTCAAATACTCAGACAAGTTCCACGCCCTTCAGAACAGTCCAGCTACACTGAAACAGGAAGCAAGACTCAATGGGTTATAGTAACTGAAGAAGACAAGTACGTTTTCCCAGAAGAACACATGCCTATTTTCCAGTCTACTTGAAGTTTTTACTTAGATTTGATGTTCAAAGTTGATTCAGGTTAGCTTAGAATCTGTGGCACAATTTTGTTGTTTTCTGTAATGTTTACTACCTTCAAGCCTCTTCGAAACAGGAAAGTTGCTTGACGGGTGTCTTTCTGCTGATTTAGTTTGTTTCCAATTCTGGCAAAAGCGGATGGCATGTTATTCCTGTAATATTTAGAAAATATAGTCATCAAAGGCTCCACAGATAACATTTGAGAGACAACACTGTGAAGATCAGGAAACCACCCCATACATCACTAAGGACATTGCAAAGCCACCTCTTTGAGGCAGAACATTTCAGTTGCAGTAAGTTTCTCACCTACTAGGAACAAAACACATTAGTCAGAAATGGATAAATCTCTAGGACTAGAGATTATAAAATCAAAGAATCATTTAGGTTTGAAAAGACCTTTAAAATCATCAAGTCCAACCATCCACCTAACACTACAAGTCCACTGCTAAACCATGTCCCTAAGCACCACATCCACATGTCTCTTAAACACCTACAGGGATGGTGACTCCACCACCTCCCTGGGCAGCCTGTTCCAATACCTAACCACCCCTTCTGTGAAGAAATTCTTCCTGGTAGCCAATTTAAGCCTCACCTGGCACAACTTGAGGCCATTGTCTTGTGCCCCTTCATTTGTCTCCTGAGAAAGAGAGACCAACACCCTCCTCGCTGCAACCTCCTTTCAGGTAGTTACAGAGAGCGATGAGGTCTCCCCGCAGCCTCCTTTTCTCCAGACTAAAGCAGCCCAGTTCCCTGCTCATGTATTGTTTTCTAGTCCCTTCACCAGTGGTGCTGCTCTTCTGCACACACTTGAGCAACTCAATGTCCTTGTAGTGATGGGCCCAAAACTGAACACGTACTGCGCATGTGAAGCGCGGTGCTGGGTACAGAGGGACAATCACTTCCCTAGTCCCGCTGGCCACACTATTTCTGGTGCAGGCCTGGATGCCATTGGCCTTCTTGGCCACCCGGGCACGCTGCTGGCTCACATTCAGCTGGCTGTTGACCAGCACCCCCAGGTCCTTTTCTGCTGCGCAACTTTCCAGCGACTCTTCTGCAAGCCTATACTGCTGCATGGCGTTATTATGACCCGAGTGCAGCACCTGCCATTAGGACTCCTACGCCATGGGTTATTAATTCTGATTCTTTACTTTGCTCAATGTCCTCCAGCACTTTAAACACTGCTTATTAGATGAAAAAAGAGCAGTATTGATAACTGTAAACAACCTTTGTTTACAGTTTCCACAACAGAGTCTCACAGTGAAAATTTCCATCATGGAGACCAGTTCAGTTGCAGTTTGTACCAGACATGGATCGGTTCTGGCACAAATAAAACATGCAATAGCTTCCATGAAACTGAAGATGGCACCAGCCTCCACAAAGACATTTTACTTAGAAAGTTCACTAAACCATGGATGTCACTTTGAAGCTACAGAAAACCACGTTGGCCATTTTCATGTAGGCTGCCTATGATTTAAATGAAGGCAGAATATCAGGAGCTCACAAATGCAGGTACTTCCCAAGTATTCTACACAGTAATAAGTATCTCTCTTTGTATCGAGACCATGCTCATCCCATGCTGAACTTCACACACAAGACAGTCTTGATTGTATTACTACTGCCAGTACCTACCATCTTCTCTTGGACTCAGTCCTGTCAGAAATTAGACTCATTACGGAAAGTTGTCAAGAAGAGTTCAGAAAGCAGACGTGGCATTTTACCTTCTGTTTAGTGGGGCAGGCCTCCTGAGGGCTGGAATTTGTTTTCTCTGCATTTCAGACTGTCTCTGCAAGTTTGTTTTCTTTTTCAAAAGTGGGTAATTCCGCTGTGCATTCTTAAAAGTGAGAAAATAAATAAATGCAGTATGTATGTATAATGTATACATACAAACACACACTAAATTGAATTAGGAACCATACAGCTATAACCCGAATATACACTTATTACTGAGTCCTTTTCTCTCTCAAAAGAGGAAACTACTTCATGAATCAGTTAATAAACTGAAACAGATGTGTATTAGACTTGCCATTTAAAAACCTCTGTATGTCTCTCCTGTATAGTATAACTATGTGCTTAAACCTGCTCTTCAGTATCATAAGAAATTCAAATGACTGAATTCTGTTGTGTTCTTCTGAAGATAGTAAAGCAGCTCTACGAAGCTTAAAATCTCTGCTGTTTCAAGCTTTGTCAGATAACCTGGTTAACTGAGACTTCTCCTTCAATTTTTGTTTACAAGTTGCATATAGAACACCTTTGGCTTTGCCTACCTTTTGCAATCTACTATAATTTGAGAAATACTGTCTACACTTTTATGAATTATATACTCCCCTCATAACTGGCCAAAAAAAGCAGAGCGTAGCAGTTACTGTTTGATTATTTTATCTCCCTATATTTAACTGACAAAAACTATCCTCCACACACCTTTAAAATTACTCTTCTTCACAAATCCAAAAGCAATCCCCATCCTACAACACTGGACTAGATGGAGAAGGCAACAATGCACTGAAGGAGTGAAGAAGAGGGAGCCCACTGACAGAGATATTTTGCAAAACTTCATTTTTGTAATAGGCACATGCTTAACACCTGCATGTCTGCTGAATTGTTGGTTTGTAGCAAAGCAACATAGATGACGAGAAATCCTAGCCAGTGAGCTCTTCTTGTAAGAATACAGTAATTACCTGCACACTTGCACAGAACATATTCCTGTGCTTCAATTTTCATGGCTTGCAATCCAATTAAGTGTTCAAAACCTTTCAAACCTAGTCATTAACCATCCCCCTCAAGACAAACAACAACTCGGACAACATACCCCGGTTTCATAAATGGTTGTACCAGATGACTGCATGTTATAGAACCAGCATACTGGAATATATTTCAGTAGCACTAGTCTGAAGCCACTGCGTTCCATTTTTAATGTGTTCTTACTTTTAGCAAAGTTAGGGTTACACCTAATGCAGACAACTACACGAACCATTGGAGTTGCAATAATTACCTTCTCGCTAAGTGGTTGTCTGTTCAGAGGACTAATTCCTTTGCGTGAACCCATTGCTTTCTTGGCTGCCAAGCCAGTTTTAACTCCATAAGAACGCTTCTTCCCTGCTATCTTCTTCCTGTGTCCCAAATGATTTTTACCATAACCTGAAAAAACCATGAAGAGTTCAACAATTCTGACTGAAATAAAAAGTTTATCACATTGAGATGCTATGCAGGCAATGCAGGTTATGTGGCTGCACACTTCAAGCCTTGCAGCAGAAGCTACCGCTATACTTTGAAGACAGTCTGGGCATCCAGTTATTTTAGCAAGTCTGCCTCTAAAGCTAGCACAACAATCATCAGCTTCTCAACCAGATCACAATTTTGCTCTCCTTCACTGCATTAATGTTGAAAATTTGTTATTTGACACATCTGCAGGTACAATTTAGAGTCTTTCTTGCACAGGAAACTACCAAATACACCAAAATCAACCTTCATCAAGTGCTGAATAACACAAAACCAAATAATTCAGCTCCCCAGCCATTCAGCAGACTTTAAATTACCAATTTAATAAAGAGAAACAAAACAAAACAAAAACAAACAAACAAAAAAACCCCCCACAACTTCAAAGCTTATTTATGTACATTGGTGGTTCCCAAGACATGGCTTAAGAATATAGCAAGTGGCCCACAAACCATACTAAGCAGTATATGAATTACATCACATTTAAAGTGTATTCAATTAGGAGTCTGCATGGCAGTCTGGACAAGACTGAGAAATGACAGCAGTCTTTGGATATGAAAGGCTTGCAAGTCTGAGGTCTGTAGTATAAACACCTAAAGTCTCCAGTTACAAGGGTTTGGTTAACCCTGTCTGGAGCCATTTAGCTTCATCCTATGTAAACAGACCATGCCTCAGTTTTAATCCCAATTTATCATCCCCTCTAGAACCTCAGCCTGCAAGATAAATTTAAGACTGAGAAATCAGCTCTACAGCAACAGACACATCTAGTCTTGATATATGTGACTTCATAGCATTGACAATAAATCTGTGCTTCCTCACGAGACCAGAGCCATTATATGAGGAGGCAAGCCATGGATCAGAACCTAGGATGGATAAATTTGCTGTTGAGAAACTGCTATGTACCCACACTGTGTAGACAGTTAACAAATGCTCTTTCCTACAGGGGGAAAAAAAAAAAGAGTTGAGAAAGAGTTATTTAGGCTGGAAGGGACCTCACAAGCTCTCCGGACCAAGCTCTGCTCAATGAAATGCCAACTTCAAAGTTAGCTCAAGCTGCACAGGGTTTTGTGCAGTTGCATTCTGTGTATCACCAAGGACAACTTTTATTCAAATGAACAATGATCTTCTCTCTGCTTCTCCCCACAAAAGCTGAAAAGAGTCCCAGCTCAAGTTCCTTGCCTCCTTCCAGAGAGTTTGGCAGCCACTTCTAAAACCAGAGGGAACTGAATGCCGTTGATCATTTGCGGTTTCTGTAGCTGTCCACTAACAACAGAGGATTTGCCACTTATCAGAATAACTTCAATGGCAATGGAGCAGCAGTAAATCTACTGGTCATAGGTATGTAATAACTAAAATGCTCAGAAGAACTATTTAACGATACTTTCTGCTCAAAACCAATACAATATGGAAGTCTGCTTCAATGGGAGGAAACATATGGAGCTGTACAGAAGGGAGCAGCTAAAGCTATTCACAATGTTTCAACATATCATGAAGCTGGCAATTCTGAAAAGAAAAAAAGCTTTGCCTTTTTTCCTAGAACAAGGGCAGACAAGGAGGGAAAGTTCCAAGAGATGAAAGTAACTGCCAAGACAGTTGTATTAGGAATTTCGTATTTGAAGCTCAAGTTCTTCCTAAAATTCTAAATTGCAATACTTGCTTCTTTTGTGCCCTGCAGATCACGAACAATTGCATTAGACAACTGCAGATGTAAACAAAAGCCTATGTTTGATAATCTACCACTTAAACTCACTCTTTCACCTCCACAAATATTCTTACACTCGGGCTGACTGATGTAAAACATTTTCCTGTACCGTCAACAATTTACCAAAGATACACAAATTAAGTAACACTGCTATGCTGGCCTGCCTAAAAAGCAAAACAGCTCTGGAGCCCTGAGCTACATGACATTTCACTGATCCTCAAAGACATTTTGGTCAAAGATGCTGAATATGAACTGCTGATACAACAAATATTAAGCAGTGACAATGAAAATATGGGGATTACTGTGAATACACCAGTCAGATGTGTGTTTGTTTTAAATGAATGCTACTAAACAAGAAATTGCGTGTATTAACTTAAACACTGTATTAGCTGAGGTGGTAAATTTTCTGTTTAGACAGTACCATCCAGTGCTAAAAAGGTACTTTTTGAAGTTAAACATAAGCAAAAACAGTTTTTATTTCTAGCAGGTGCTGGTCATGTACTGGACTAGCACCTGTGAATCATCTAAGAATGACTCCTATTTATTGAAAAACCTGAAAGTTGCTCAGGGAATCTACAGCAAAGTTGTTATCGTGCATTTTTCCCCTCTTCACTCCCTGCCTATGTGATTTTTTTTCCCCCCACTGCTGTACGCCACTGTAAAAACTCGGGCTTAAGAAAGCTGACGTGGTACTTCCTTTGCAACCCAAAGTCTTAACAAGAAAAGCCGACTCAGACACTCTGCACTATCCATCTGTATATCCCAGAGGCAGCGTTACAGACTGCAGTAACAGTTATTTTTGGGAGGCCTACTAGAATTCTACCTAGCATATATAACTATACTGGCTCTGTTTCACAAACCTCTAAAGGTTTGGCAAGGCCTCCACATTTCCTAATATACGGGTTTTGGCATGAGCACTTTTTCTATCCATCTCTGAGGGACTAAGTATCAACACAATTTCCAAAATTAAAATAAAATTTTAAAAAAATCAGAAAGAAAGCCAATCCTTGTTTGTATCAAGAGCAAGCAACTAAGCTCCCTGTTGGCCAGACATGTTAATGTTGTTCTCAGGCTGAAGCAGAAACAAACGCAAACATAAACGAATCACAAAAAGCTGAATTATTATCAAAACCGTATAAAACACTATTTGAAAGACACCCAAATTGACCATGTCAATCCGTACACTTTCAGCAGCTTACATTTCAGCTCAAAAAAAAATATCGCACAGTCCACATCATATTTGATATACCCACCTTTCTGTTGTTGGACTCCCCACTTGGAGCCTGATGACCTGAACTGTCGAGTTCGATTCTGCTGAAGCCCTCTTTTCATTTTGGGGGAATACTGCTTTCGCTCTTCTTTCTTGTTCAGTTTAATTATATCATCTGTAAGAAGGAAAAAGAAAAAAAGAAAAAAAGATTTGACATTTTACAGACATATTCTAGTTCTAAAGAAAAAAACCCTAGCAGCTTGGAGTCATGTGAAACAGCCCAGTTAATCCTGTGAAGCTAGCACATAGTAGTTAAGGTTCCAGTAATATTATCTCTATAAAACATCCAGTTCTTCTTAGTCTTACAGTACTTACTTGATATTAATAGAATTACTTGATATTAATACAATTATTATATAAATTAATACTTATTTGGTATTAATATAATACCCTAGAAAAAAAGAAGCAGTTGCACACATTCAGAACATCTGAGACACTCGGAAGATCATGGCATTTGGCCCAGCATTAAATTTTAAATCAAATAACTATGTTAGTTTTTGTATACCATTAAAGGTAATCCCATCTCACTCTCACACTTTCCAGACTACAGAAAAAATGTCAGTTCAAGCCTTAGCTCTTTCATCCTATGTTACTTAATAAAATCACACAAAGAGAACTCGGGCTATCAGTTATCTTCATAAGTTCACTGAGGTTCAGATGACAGGAAAAAGCAAGCAAGACCTCTCTCCCCAAGTACCTGCAATCCAAAGCAATCATCTTATCTATTGTTCTAGGAAACAATGTTGAACAAATGATTAGTGGGTTTAAGGATATGTGTAAGATGATAAACTCATGAAAAGCGAACAGGTTTGTCAACAGCAAATCATGTCACACCAGCTTGATTTCATCCACTGATCAGGTAGCTGGCTAGGGAGACAAGAGTAAAGCAACACATGCGGTATGCCTTTACTTGACTGTTAGCTTGTTTACAAAAACACCATAAAAGAAAGTGTCACATTATACCTTCTTGCATCTAGATCATGGGAGCACAGCTGACACAAACGTCACATTCTAACAGAGAGCTACCACAAAGGTGGACATCTCTTTCTAAGTCAGGGAGAGAAGGGAGCAGCGTTACTGTATTTAACCTAGTTCAAACAGACTTAGATGGGGTAGAACAGAGAAAACAGTGTAATAGAAAAAAAATCACAACATCTTGTTAGCAAATGCTTTGTATCCCACTGAAGCAAAGGTAAGAGGAAAAGCAGCTTACTTTGCTGCAAAAATGAATGAATATTCAGGAAGAAAAATCTGTTAGGTAAAGGAAGACTGATACAGGTCCCTCAGGGTTTGATTTCTATAGAATCTTCTTTACCAAACAGATCATCCCTAGAGCAAGGATTCCCACACTAACCCTTCTGCATGACAAAGGAAACCAAAGCCATTTCAAAATGGCATTCAGCTCAAAAATAGCTAAAAAATATCACTGCCAACAGCAATACTCAACCAGGAGCATTTCTCGAACTTAGCACCAGCAATAAACTGGTGCTGAGCAAAACATAAAGCTTCCCAACCTTACAGAGCAGAATATGCACTTCTGCATAACGAGTACTTCCACCCCCATCCACCTGCTATAGGAACTACCGCATTCAGAGAGCGTTGATCCTTGCTTCACAGCTCCATCTTAAATCCCATTTTTGCAAGACAGCCAGCTGTTGATGCACACAGGCTTGCAAGTTTTTAAAAGGAAAGGACTTAAGTTTCAACTATTCACTTATTTGGGGAAATGAAGGGTATCCAGGACATTATGCATTCGTTAGCTACGGCAGACTGAAGCATTCTGCTATCTCGTCTGAGATCACAGATTAAAATTACACCTGGAACAGCAGAATAATTTAGGAATATTATCAAATTGGAAGCTTAACCTCAGATGAGTTGCACATAACACACTAGCAATAAAAACAGGCTTAATCTTTGTTAGTACATGAGAAGATGCTCAACACTACGATCTAGATCTTCATATCTCCTAGATCAGCATTATGTCATTTTTTTTGATACCGTGGCAGAAGTGGGACTTTGTTTACAGCAGACCATAAAACTATGACTTAGGGACAGTAGGTGCAGACGAAGCTGTTCTCATGCAAGTCACCCCTGCAACTAAACAAGATAAGGGACACACCCGCCCGCAACAGCTTCTTCAACAAAACGTTACCATAACACCACAACAGTTCTTTGCCATCTGTTATTGGTTGGTGTCCAGAACGTAGCAGTGGCAAGTTCAAAAGTTAACTTGGCCAAATAAGAAGATACCAGACTTTATGAAAATAAGCTAGTCGCTGAGAATCGATGACATTATTCTTAGTAACTTTAGAAAGATTCAGCGTTCTATTCTATAAATAAAAATAGATTTATCGGAACGCTGTAATGGTGCTCCACATTCAGAAGAACTCTAAACATCATTTCACAAGTCATCTCCATTACTAGAACAACGAACTCCACTGGATCATCTACAGAGGGAAAAATTGTACGCAGCCTCTTATTTTAAGGTGATCCACAAAGGACAAGTCTACTGCAGCATTCTAATTCAAATCACGATTTTGCTTTTTCAAACCTCCTGACGGCACCTATCTGCCCTGCTTTGGTAGCACAAGGGAGCAGTCTTGGAGCAAACAACACCAGGCATTTGGGTTTTGTTTTATTTTGAATAAAACCAGACTGGAAGATGCACTCCGGGAAAGCACCAAGGGTGCCCCCAGCTATTAAGTCGGCTGAGTGCAGAGGATCGGAGCAGAAGTAGTCGAGGTCCTGCTTGGAAATGTGTACCTGGCAGGGGTGCCGGGTTCTCGGGCACACCCGGGCCAGACGGGCACCGAGGCCCTGCTGCCTCCCGGCGCGCAGCCAGCGGGAGGGCAGGGAAGGGGGGCAGGTGCTCACAGGAAACTACGTGGTGAGGGCAACATCACGCTCGATTTGACCGATAAAGAAGTATTTCGGCCGGGTTACAAAGGAAACTCGCCCTTACCGACCTCAAAGCTTGGTAAGAAAAGGAGAGGCCGGCTGAGCGGCCGCCCGCCCCCCCCCGCCGCTACGAGCGCCGGGCGAGGCCGCTCCCCGAGGACCGTCCCGCGAAGGGCCCGGGCACCACGGGGCGACACACGCGGGTCTTGGGCCTGCTCCGGACGCGCCGGTGGAACAAAGAGCACCCCCCGCCCGAGGAACCCGGCTCCTCCCCAGCCGGGGACGTCGAACTCCGGGCCTGAGCCCCGCAGGCTCCCCCGCCTGCCACCCACTGCGCCCCCCCCGCCGAGCTCT
>VXAL01014000.1:369641-406144 GCA_013399475.1 Chauna torquata
CGTGCGTCTCGCCTGCGGCGCGCGTTGCCCCCACCGCCTGGTGCTCCGTCCCCGCCGGAGCGGAGGCAGCAGCTGCCGGCCCCCGCGCCGCAGGGCCGGTGCTCGGGCGAGGAACCGTCGCGCCCCGGCGCCCTGCTGCGTTTCTGGTGCCTCCGCCGTTTGCTGGTTTGGGTGACGTTTTGTCACCCTCCGGGCAGCCAGCTGCGTCCTGTTCTGGACGTTTAAATAAATCTTCAGCTCCTCTCCATTTCCGAGCGCGAGGCCTTGTGAGCGCACGCGGCTGGCGGCTCGCGCCCCGTGACCACGCCAGGTGAGAACGGCAGCGCTGCGGCGGCATCGCCCGTGTGATCTTAGCTTGTGCTTTAGGCATGGTTTTCGGTGTTAGCGTTTACACCAGTAACAGAGCTTGTTCCCTGGGGGTGTCCGGATGATCAGCGCCGTTTACTTCAGGTTGCTGCAGGTCTTTGGCCGTTGTTTTGTGCTTGAGTTTTGCGCTGGTGTGCAGAAGTGCGGGATGGATGTCAGATGGAAGCGCGTTGGCTGGGGAGGAGGGAACAGCTGAAACCTGATACGAGAGGGAAGCGGGAAGCGTTCCTTATCTGACAGGCCCAGCTAGCTGGTGTGTTTCTGCTCGGAATATCAGCTGTGAAAACGTTACCAGTGCTTTTAAAACTACAGTGCGGGTTTGGGCTGCCTTTTTGCTTTGGCCGGTTTGAGCTATTCTCCCTCTTTGAGCTGATGTTTCAGACCCAGCAGGTTCAGAAAGGTGGGCGGAACTGGCTGCATTCACTTCCTTTCTTTCCAGAACCGTCTTAGTGCATTTTCTTGCCTTTGCAAGCACGGGTCCTGCGCTGCCAAACGGCACCGCTGTGTGACGGGTTGGGCTGATGTGGTGCCACATTCTCCGGGGGGAAGAAGAGGGCATTGTCCCCTCTGGTGCTGGCATGTGAGGGTGTCCGTTTGTCCGCCTGGCTGTCTGTTGTAGCGCTGGAGAGGATTCTGGCACAGGCCTTGCATAGCCTCATTGTCCTTTTTGCAAACGGCGTAGCATTTTAATTCCCAGCGAGGTGCCATTTCGCTACAGGTTGTGGCCATGATTGATAGCAATAGGATGGAGGTCACCGGATCCGTCTTCCTGTGCAGGGGCACGGATCGTGGGAAATGCAGAAGCAAAAGTTAGTTGGCTAAAGTCCCTCCCTCTGCAAGGGCAGGAGAGGAGGATGAGGATCGCGTGCCGGCTTTTGCAGCCTCACCTCCTGAAGATCAGGACTGAAATGCATCCAGGCATAAAGGCTGTGATGAAGACGTTGCATCGACGCCCAGCGGGAAGGTTCGTGCCCTCCTTTGGCTGCGCAGAGGGCAAAGCGCGCGGTGCCCCGGCGCGCGGGGCGGGCGGTGTAAAGGACACAGCAATCCTGGAGGGAGCAGCGGCTCACGTTAGCAAGGAGCCGCTGCCTTCGGCTGCAGCGCCGGCGAGCTCAGGGGCGGCGGAGGACGGTGAGCAGCAGCTCCCGGGGAGGAGCCTTCCGGTAACGGTGCAAGCGTTCGGTCCCGTGCAAGCAGCACCGCCCTTGGCTTTCCCAGCCAGCCTGCCTGGGCGCTGCGGGGCCGAGCCGCTGGGCTGCAGGAGCTCTGGGTCTTCCTTTGGCTTGGGAGCAGCTCCCCGCTGCTGCAGATGAATTGCACGAAGCCTGCGTTTGGTTTAATTCCTTTTTCCCAGAAGCTCCAGGCCTGGCGGAGGAGCAGGCAGCAAAGCACAAGGAAATTTGCTGCTCGTTGTCTAGGAAACCTGCGGCCGGCCGGGTTCGGAGCAGCCTGCGCGCAGCAGCAGGGTACCTGTCACCTTGAAATCTGCAGGAGAAGCGACAGCCAGGGCAGGAGCGTCCCCGGGAGATGTGGCAGAAGTACCCGGCGGTTACCCACAAATGGCCTCCATATCCCCAGCCCAATCTTCGCGCGCCGAGACGGATCACCCGACGCCTCCGGGTACCGAACGGCGCTCAGGCAGAGATTGCTCGGTGCCTCCTGCGGAGCACAGGAGGACAGACAGCACATGCTGTTTGTAAGAAGGACGAGCTTCATTGGTTCTGGATATCAGCTACCTCCGTGATTGCTTTTTTTGTGTTTTTTTTGTTTGTTTGTTTTAAATAAAGTTCACCTGACTCAGCAGCGTGGTTCCCTGTGTCTGCTCTGAGTCACCTCTGTGACTCGGGCCAGGAGCCGTTCCTACTCTTGTGGGCATGGACAGACTGAGAAAGCCTTGGGAGAACAAGCAGAATTTCCCGCAGAATTTCCCCATCATTTTTGCCAGCAGTGGCATTAAGTGATTTCCAGCTCCAAGGCTGTATTCTGTCTTTTATTACCCCAATGCAGAAGTTTCAGTTGTATTTTGAGCAATTCCTGACCACAGGTTGATATGGCTGGGTCTGAAGTAGAGTTGGTGTTGGTAAAGCAAGGAGACTCAGTGCCCAGACTGGGTTTATGGAGCTGGTGGTGAAAAGCGGAGGCTGAATCAGAGGGCATCCGTGAGGAAGGAGAGAGATGTGCCTGCGGTCTCGCTGATACGCAGTGTATCAGGCTGCGTGGGCAGCTCTCAAATAATGACCAATTCCGTTTCAACGTATGAAGCACGTAGGAAAAGTCTATCAAGGCTCAAAACTGTGTCCCCCTTTCAGGGCAGGATTGTCTTTTTTCCTGCGTGGACTGGCAAGGCGTAACCCTCTAGACTAGAACCCTGGTTAGCGCAGCTGCACCCCAGCCATGGTTTCCCAGGGAAATGCTGCTGCTCCTATCTAGCTTGAGTAGTTTTCTAAGCATCTCCTCAGAAGTCGGAGCACATCCAGATTCTCGCCTAGATGACATAAATCACGATGCATTAAAGAGCATCCCCGGCTCCGGCTGAGCTCCGGCGGGTGAAGCCCCGAGGGCTGGCGGCGGTTCGGGTTCGGAGCGCACCCATCCTGCCAGCTCCTCCTTCTCCCCAGCTTCTCCCCAGCTGCGAGCCTGCACGAGCTGCAGAGCTGCAGCAGGAGAGCAGCAAGGAGCTGTGCAAACGCACTCAGCTGGTGTGGATGGGGGGAGGCAGGCTGCGTTAGGGCACGAAAGAAGCAGCACGTATGGTTCTTGCAGGCAAAAGCCTGCTCGTGTACTGTGACCTCTCTCGGGTGCGTTGCTCACTTTGCCCTTCCTGTAAGTAGGGATATTTTCATGATGTGATTTGAATTGCCCTTACCCCTGTGTCAGGGTGTGCTAGGCTTTTTTTTTTTTTTTTTTTTTTAAGAACTAGCAAAAAATTCTCTTTATTTAGTATAAAAACAAGCAGATTTCTTAATATTGCTCTGAACATCTGCTGAAACAGGGAACTCGAGGGCAGCTGGCACCCAGTCTTTTTCCATCCCTCCTGGCAGCCCAGGCCCTGTCGATGAGAGGGGAGCAAATCCTGCCACTAATTAAGGGTTAACCCATGAGTCCAGTTGAAGCTGGCGTGTGGTTAGCTGCGCTGTGCCTCCCTGCCACCTGCAGCCAGGTGTATGGGTCTGAATTTCTTTGAACTTGTGTCACCACGTGCTTTTCAGCACGCAGCGTGTTCCAGCCCAGAAGCAGCTGCGTTTTGGGTGTGGGAAGAGTCCTTTGCATCTGATTTGTGAAATGCTTTTGAATCATTTGGATCAACAAGTCCAATCCCGTGGGAGTCTCTCTGTTGATTCAGAGATTTAATTCGCTTTTGGTAGCTTCTGAATCATCTCTGTGAAGGTGCTTTAGTTGTGCTGATTGCTTCCTGCATGCTTCTGAATTCAGCGACAGAGGCAATATTTTGGCATCTTTAGGGTATTTTGTTTTAAGGATTAATATGCATTAGCGTCCTTGTGTCAGAAGGAGCTGTGATTCCGGTCTGCTGGATCCCAGTTTTCCTGCCTCTGGGGGAACACAGCTGCTTCTCCAGTGAGATGGGTCACTCGGCACGGCAAGGCTCGGGGCTCTGCTCGTCTTCCAGCGTGCGCTACCCCCGCATCGTTGTGCGCATTGCATGCTTTTTATAGCACAAAATATAATGAGGAGGGAGTTTCCGTGACTCACTGACTTGGAAGATCAGCAGCGTGGCTGAGCTTTCACTTGTGTTTCCTAACTCTGAGCGTTAGAAATACTTTAGGGAGGAGCTGATGGAGCTCCCATGTCCAGAGGCTGCTCTCTGACCAGGGGCCAGCACCGCTGCTCCGTGCACACGTGGCGGGAGGGCAGGGCTGGGAAAAGCCTCTCAATTCAGATGAATGGCTTGGGAGAGCTGGCCTCTGAGGTTTTTCTGTCTCATCAGGTCACATCTCCTTCAGGAGGTTGCCTTTGATTTAGATCCATGCTTTCTTCATTCTCTCCTGAGATAAACCCGTTTGCTTGTACTGCTGTGAATCTGATCAAACTCTGATCTTCAGGCTGATCCTAAAGCAGCTGCTGCTGTCCAGGCACGAGCCAGCGTAAGCTTGGGGAGCTACAGGCAAACATGACCCTCTTGTTGAATTTTTCTGTGTATTACTAATACTTAGTAGCCCAGTCTCATGCAATGTAGAAAAGCCTCAATTCAGCAGTTCTTTAGGCTTTAGTTTCCTAGGCTGGCTGATTTGCTGGGAATTTCCTTGCACCTCATTCCCCGTCACGCAGCTCTTAATGTTTTTCACGACCTCTTTGGAAAGCAGCGATCCTGTTCGCAGGACAGGGCGAGGGGAAATCCGTGCGCAGGCTGGGCAGCAGTGCCAGCACCAGCCGCTGCTCCGACCAGAGCGTCCCAGCTGATGCATGGAATTTTGTGCTGTTTCTCTACCGGTGGGGTGGCGGAGAGGATGGGGTTAGGAACACCAGAGGATGAGGTGGCATCAATTGCAACGTCGTTGTACAGCTCTAGGAATTTCTGCGGTGCGGCTTTAGCAGCCCTGGCACAGGGCTTCCTCTGTCCTGGGCAGTGGTGGTGTTATCAGACTTCATGTGAACGTGTTCCTTCTGATATGCTTCAGATGCGTTCAGACTTCCTTACGAATTGCAGCTCTGCCGCAGGGCTGCTGCTCTGTCTCTGTGACAAGTGACAAGCTTTGCTGGCACGATGGATGGGCTGCCGTGTGATCTGTGGTTAGGTAAACGCGAAAACTGGTGATGTTTCCCTACGGAGACGTGTTGGAGGGACTGGAAGGGGAGCTTGAAGTGGAGCCAATGTTTTATTATCTGCCTGTTCACTTAATCAGCTTTGAAATAACAAACAAGTTTCAAAATGGGAATATGGGTTAGAAAAGCTTGTTTTCCAGTAACAGGATCATACTGCCTGTTAGTGTCCTTCTCTGCACTGCAAGAAGTGTGTGGCCCATGCTTTAATCTGCAAGGATGAAAACGAAAGCAGGTTTTCCTTTTTTCTTTTTTTCTTTTTTTTTTTTTTGTTTACTTTGGCAATCTGGTTTATTTTGGGCAGTGAGAGGGATTAACGCTGAAACACCGGGGCTTGTTCTTGCCAGTTTAAAGGTTAAACTTTCATTCCAGGCTGTTATCTCCAAAGCTTTTGTTAAAACCCTGCAGAGGCACATTTTTTTGGCATTTACACACCCGAATATACCTTGCAGCATTCCTGTTGCTTCTGAGAGAGCGGCTCCTGTCTGAATACGTCTTTTTGGCTGCTGGCATCACTGTCAAACAGCTTGAGTGGGGAGGGCCAGACCTCAGCCATCCAAGGTTTCCTTCCCCAAAACTGCTTTCGCGCAGGCATGCCGTGCTACCCCTCTGTGCTGTCGCTGCCTGTGTCTGTCTCCCAGGTCCTCGAACCGAGCAGCCGAAGTGCTTGTGTGCACCTGAGCAGTTCCCGAATGTTCCCTGCGAGGAGCATCCTCATCCGGCAGCGCCCAGACGCTCGATGCTTTGCGCATCGCTGGGCAGCGCCGGTACCTGCGAGCGCGGTACCTGCCGGGCGTCGCGCTGCTGCCTTGCGGGTGCTGCGCTGCTGCCGGCTGAAGTGCTGCTGCCCAGCGGTCTGATGGAGCGTGCGGGTAACGCGAGCAAGAGGCGGGCTGGAGCGGTGTCCTCCCTCTTTGTTCGGCCCGCACTCAGCAAGCAGCACGGTGCAGGCACCGTCAGCCTCTGCGCTGGCTGTCTCCCGAGGCCGTTATCGGCAGTGGCTGCCGGTCGTCACGTGCATCGTTACTGTAGGGCTTCTTGCCCACAAACCACGCGCTGGAGACCACAGGGCTGGACCACGGGGAGGTGCGAAGTCCTGTAGCTCAGCTTTGCTGGCTTCCGCACCACCGCGGGTTTCCGTCTGACTGGTCTCCTTGGAGGGAGCGCGTCTCGCTGCGGAGCTCCCCTTGCCCTGTATCTGGTGCTCGTTAGGCAACCTGCTGTGTTCCTCTGCAGGAAAGAGCACTGGAGACTGCTGGGCAACCTGAAGACCACAGTGGAAGCGTTGGTGTCCACCAGCAACCCGAACGTCTGGTCTAAGTATGGCGGCTTGGAACGGCTCTGCAGAGACATGCACAGCATCCTTTACCACGGGCTCATCCACGACAAGGTAGGTCCGTCCCGCCCGCGCTGCTGTCCTCCTGCGGCAGCTTTGGTGGCGGTCGCGGTCCTCTGTCCCAGCAGGAGCTGAGCTTGCCTCGCGAGCACTGTGACTGTCGAGGGCCTGTGCCTGTGGTCTTCCCATCTCGGGCACTTTTGACGTGTTTTTTCTAAGCACCCATGCCCTCTGTGAGGAGAGGCCTGCCTCTCTCCTTCCGTCCTGCTGCAGCCTGCAGCGAAGCGGTAAAGCTGAATTTGCAATGAGTCAGCCTCCCCTCCTGTGTCCTTGGACAACTCCCCAGTGAGCTCTGGCGAGAGAACCCTTGTATCTTGACTGTTTCTGGTTCTCTGCGTTAGTCATAGGGGCTGGCAGCCCAATCTGCGCGCTGCGTGAATGGCGCCTCTTTGCAGGCTTTCACCGTTCCGTGCAGTCGCTCGTCCAGCCGTCCCCGTCTCCATGACCGACAGAAAGAGTTTCTCTTTCCCACTCTGGAGAGCAGTTGTGTGCAGAGGCCTGAAGACCTGCCCTTCAGCTTGCAATTACCACTGCAGTTACCGCAGAACGGAGGGTTACAGCAAGCCCGCAGGGCATGCCTCGGGCAGGCTTCCCATCGCGCAGCTCTGCAGCTGCAGAGGTGCAGAGAAGCCCAGGAAGGCTTGCACAGCTGGGGCCGAGGAGCAGTAAAACTGCATTTATGCAATGCTGCATAAATCCAAGTTGATAAGCCTCCAGGAGGAGTCGAGCTGGCAGATCGTCCCAGCGCAGGGCTTCGCTACCTGGATTTAGGAGCTGCAGACAGCACTCGCTCAAGGTGATGCTCTGTGCCGTTAGTCCCCAGGGCCATGAGCCGGTGGCCTCCTTTGGGAGAAGAGCAGAGAGAGCAGTTACCCTTTGAATGTCAGCAGTGCAGTGCTCCTTTCTGATAGACGTACTATTAATAGACTTCAGGAAGTGCAATTTAAATTATTTCTGCTCGTCTGTATATTGGTAACAGTTCATGCCACAGCTTGAGGAAACAGACACCTGCAAAGTAGGACAGCGTGGTGCCTTTGTCAATGCTACGTGCAGAGGCAGTTCTTACTTAGAAGTGCGTCCCCTTCTTGGGCATGTGTGACACCACTCAATCTATGATAGCTGCAAAGGGAAGCACATAAAAATACAGCTTCCTAGCAGGAATTTTCTCATATTTACTCCAGAGAAAGTTCCTTTTATATTTTTTCGTATCAGCTTTTTTCTATGACTAGGATTAAAACAAAAAGAATTCCATATGTACATGTTAAGAGAACTAGGGTAAGAAGTTTTTAAACTTTTGAGTGAATTTTATTAATTTGTCCAGAAACCCCCCAACTGAATATAAAGGGCTCTGTGTTAGTGCTCTAGTCTTAAAAAGAAAAACAACAAAAAAATACCCCCCACCCCCCCCAAACAAGTAAACCACAAAACAGAACCCATTCCTCTGACACTTGTGAAAGAGGAAGTAACGATGGAAGAAAAAAATCAGCATTTTTGTGAAGAGAGACATTCTGGGGCTTTGTTCACACCCGATAAAGTGATGAGGAAAACAGCAACCCTTCTGTAGTTCCTCTTTAACCGGGAGAATAACTAAGAAAAAATAACTCATTGTCTGAATAAAGCCGAGGCAAACAGCAGCAAAGAGCTGACAGAAATGCAGTGCCAGAGCGTGCTGCGTCAAGTGTCTTACTCGTGGTGCTCAGCCGTGCCAGTGTCCTTGTTGGTGGCTGGCATTAGAAGCCAGCGGTTGTTGCAGATTTTGCCGGGGTGTGTTTCGTGTTGCCTGCTGCATCCCCTCGCTGAAGCCTGGCCCTGTGTGCAGGGCTGAGCTGCCAGCGCCCTCCTCCAGGTCCTGCTCTGGCGGGAGGGGACCGGTGACATGGGAGCTCGGCCAGCTGTGACCTGGGCGGACCGTCAGGCAACAGGCAAAGAGGGATGCGTGCGTGACACGGCGACGCACAGAGCGCCTGAGAGGGCTCGGGCAGAGGGCTGAGCCACCAGGCACGCTGTGCCGTAGGTGCAGCTGGCACCTGAGGTCCAGTCCCTTCTCCTGCCTCTGTGCCCTTTCCTGCCTGGCAGTGGTGGTGCTGGCTCTGGTCCCCGGTCCCCTGGCGAGCTGCTGTTGGCCTTTAGCATCCTCCTTGCACTGCCGCGCAGGGAGCCTTTCAATGCCATGTCCCTTCCCGGTCTTAAGGTCTGCCCTGTCTCTGCGGTAGGGTGGACTGGGATCTTACCTGGTGCAGGAGAAGCAGCGGAGGGGATCTGCTGTCTTCTCACCTGTGGGCTGAACACAACAGGGAGGTCACAGTGGGAGGGGCAGCAGACACCTTATGTACGTCAAGCCAGTGTTTTTTGACTCTTGATCCCTTTCCCAATTTTATGTCTAGAAAACTACGCTATGCCCTTTCATTGATTTTTTTTCTTTTTTTGTTTTTTCTCCCTCTGTAAAGCAGTGTTGCTCTTCCTCTCTTTTCTAGCTCTGGGCTCATCTTGCTAGGGTTGGGGGCTGTCCACTGATGGTAGCATGAGGCTAACGGGAAGTGTCATTTAGCTGGGGCTGACCTTCTCTGACACCGTCGTGTGCGTGCTCCTGCTTTGCATTTGAAGAGCGCTGAAGCAAAGCTGGGGGGATGTGGTCAGAACGGCTCCGTCCCAAAGCCTGTAAGCAGGACGCTGGCAGGAGCAGGCTGTAGGATCCGTCCTGACAGGTTCTAGGTGGAATGCCCTCTCCTAGATAGCCGACTCTCTTATTTTGCATTTTCTGGGAAGGAGTTTATCACCCCTCCCCTGTCAGCGCCTGCTCAGTCACGTGGCGGCTCTGCTAGAGGTGTCTAGTGTCCAGCTTCACCGGTCTGAGCCGGCCGCACCAGTCGGCGTTGCGATGGGACTTGCACGGTGGACCCTAACCGAGCGTCTCCTGGGCAGGTGTGTTGCAGACAGAAGGATTACTGGCAGTTTGTGAAAGACATTCGCCGGCTGAGTCCCAGCTCTGCTCATCACCTGGAGAAGGTGAGTTCTGGTGGGGTGCCTTTGTGTATCCAGCCGGGGGGGAAGAGAGCAGCCGGGCTGTGAGCCTCACTGCTGAGTTCGCCTTGCCCTGCCTTGGCCTGCCATGGGTAAAGAAAGGACCGGCCACGTGTTTGTGTACAAGCCACATCCCAGGAACTCGGTGTGATGTGGGCTTAGACAATCAGCTGCTTATTTCTCACAGGCCAGTCTCCAGCCCCTCTCAGTCGGGTACAGCTGGCGTCACCAAGGGAACTGGCGCAAGCGGTGCTTCTGTGCATACAGTACAAGGGTGACTGATGCGTTGGTACAAACCTCCAGAGGTTTCGGCTGTCCCGTTTCTGGGTTGTGTCTCGGCCTTGACCATTCATTTGGTTCTTCCGTGCCCGGCTTGTGCCGTCTGCCGACGCACAGGGATGCTCTCAGCCCTCGGCTGCCCCGTGCCCTGACGGACACTGCGCTGCTCTCCGTCACGGGCACAGATGTGTGAGCAGGGTCCGTGCCCTCCGCCGTGGCCTGCTCTAGGGCAGCGGGGATGGACACATCAGTAATTGTGTCAGCAGGAACGTGACCGTCGCCACAGGAAAGCAATGAGATTTGGGAGCGTGGGGTCCCTCCAGGTCAGGGGTGGGAGAACATGCCACTGAAATTCGTATTGCTGGTGGCTGTAGGGAGGACTTTGGTCGCTGGTGCTGGCTGACCTTTGAAGTGTTGTTCCTCTCCGGTGCTTTTGTCTCCCTGTGCTCCCTCGGTTGGTGGCTGGGAAGCTGCTAGAACGTGACAGCATTCTCACTGATAGTGCCTGGCGCTGGAAAGCTGGTGCTGTCAGGGGCCGAAGCTGTGAGGAGGAACAATCCCTGCTCCTCCGCTTGCTCTTCTTGCCTTAACTTGTGCCTGGTGTTCATTTCCAGTTCATCAGCCTGCATGAGAACGGCCAGCCCGGCCCAGACGGCTGCAGCGACCAAGCTATCGCGAAGCTGTGGCTGCAGCACAGCCTGCAGTTCCACTGCCTCTCGGCGCAGCTCAGACCTCTTCTGGGGAACAGGCAGTACATAAGGAAATTCTACACAGGTAAATAGAAATGGGCCTTTTTCATCTTCCTATGAAAATATCATGTGTGAGTGAGGCGGGCAGCAGAAAAGGTGGTTTGCATCTGAGCAATCTGTGCTGTCAGACAAAGTGGGTGACTTGCGTGCTGTGTCCATGCTGTGAGCGCAGCCTGGGTGCAGGTAGGAAGAGCTGAGCTCAGGCTTTCTGCAGCAAGCTTGTCTGGAGCACGCTTGGTCCTGCCTGTGTCTGGGCCCTCCCTTCTGTCCAAATGGGAGCTTGAGCCTGTGTGAACGTGCTGGACATCCTCGTCTTCTTTCTCTTGGGAGATCGGGCTGTAGCAGCTTTTTTGCATGGGCTCAGAGGTTCCTGCTGAATGTAGTGAATCAGTCTGGTCTTAAGCCTGTGTCCAGGCTTGCGCTAGAAGCCTTGGAGAAATGCGTTTTTCAATAGAAAGAAACAAAATGGGCATAGAGAGTCAATTTTGAATCTGTTTCAAAAATACTCTGGGCTTTTTTTTCCCCCTGAAAGATTTCTAAACAAAGAGATGAAGCTTTGACCTCTGATGATATGTGGAAATGCAGCTGTTTCTACTTTATAGGTGAAAATAGAAGCCCTTTGTGCGACTTCTTGCATGTTAAGAATTTTTGTGAAAGTGTGAGATTTTTGTCAAAAAGTAAAAATCTGTAGCAAGGAAAAAGATATCTGTATTGATCTGGGACAGGATCTTTCTTTAATCCCACATTTTAGAGTAGTGAAGAGAGAAGTTTTTCAATGGCTCCTCTTTACTTAAAACAAAACCTCAGCCCAAATATAATAATTTGGAATGGGAACCTTTTGGCTCAGGTTTGCGCTGGGTCTGGAAGACTCTCAGCTCCTCCTCTAGAGGTAGAGAGCCTGGTCCAGCGGGAGGTTTTTCCTGGAGTTGCTGGGTTTTATATCCAGTACCTTGGTGAATTTTCTGACAACCTCGCTGGCCTCCAGGCAGTATTCCCGTTTAATCTGTTTACAGTGGAGTGAGGAGATGGCAGTAACTGGTGTGGACCCTCTTTGATAAGCAAAGCTACACCTCAGGGGAAGCTTTCCTTCTTGAGAGCCTTGCCCAGGAGCACGGGATCCTCCTTGTCTCTGTGCTCAGACTGTGCCTCTCATACTGCTGCAGGAGGAGCACCCTCCTGCTGCCCTCATGCTGGGGGCGGTGGGGAGAGAGCCCCCTGACAGCAGTTCTCTCTCCGCAGACACTGCCTTCTTGCTCAGTGACTCCCACGTCACGGCCATGCTGCAGTGCCTGGAGGCTGTTGAGCAGAACAACCCCAGGCTGCTGGCTCAGATCGACACGTCCATGGTGAGCTGAGGCCCCTGGCTTTTGCATCTGGCGCTCCCTAAATGCTGTCCGGCTGTGGCTGCTCGTACAAAGTCTCATTCAGAGCACACAGAGCCCTTGGACAAGGGCCTGGACTTGGAAATAGCAAAAGGAGGGGGTCAGGGTTGGGGGAAGATGTCTGTAGTGAGGCACCTCAGTTCTGGCTGGCATAGAGAATCTGAGTATGAGGCCCTGATGGCAGGAACCGGTTCCTTTTAAGAGGTGCCTCTAAAGCCCTCTCCAAAAGTCCCAGGCTTCAGGGCCAGCAATCCTCAGAGGGGACGGGCAGCACCCAGGACACCGGGGTTCCCCCTCCTGCTGGTGATGCCACTGACCCCGTGCAGCTCCGTACCAGCTGCCCTCTCCCCAGAGGCGGGGAACAGCAGCTGCTTTCTTTGCGGAGAGCTCCCCAGAGGAGGATAATTAATGACACTTCATTAAATGGGGGCTGTGTTCTTTCAGCTGGCTGGCACGTCACTGCCATCCCTGTGTGCGTCAGGTCCCTCTGCTGGGACAAGAGAGACGTGTGACGGTGACGCTGAAGGACACCAGAGCCGTCTGCCTGGGGCGCTAGGCTGCCTGGATCATCTCGCTGAGAGCCTGGTAATTTCCAGACGGGAGCTTGCTGTTTAGCTGTGAATAAAGAGCCGCTTCCCTTCTTTGCCGTGGCGTGTTTTCTCCCACCCTGCAGGCCCTGCTGCCCCAGGGCTGCCGCTGTGTGTGCTGGCCGGTGACCAGGACTGCACATCCAGTCCTTTCTGTCTCCGTAGCTGCTCCTTTGACACATAGCCCCGTAAGTGCTGATTTATTAACGATGCTGCCTCTCTTCAGCTCACCAGGAAGGGTGAAGGTCCGTCTCCGGTGACAAAGAGCCAGAGCCTGACTGCCCTCCCCGGGTCCCCGTACGCCCCGTCTGCGGGCTGCACGCAGCAGCGTCACTGCGGGTCCTTCTCCAGCCTGCCCCATCCAGCCTCCTCTGGCGTCCCAGGTAAAGAGGGGGAGCTGGAAGCTCAGAGTGTGCCCCTTGCTCACTCGGCATCTGTCTGCAGAGCACACGGTTTGGGCTGGATCATCTCAGATACCAAAATGCAGGTCTGAGCAGAGCTGCAACAGAGCTGCAGTTAGGAGAACAGTTGGCCTTCTTTGTGCTTGCTTTATGCCGGATTCATTGTGCAAGGAGAGGTCTGCCCATGTTGGTATGGAGATCCCTTGCTTTTGCCCATGGTGGGTGGGCATGCATGTTTGAAGCCACGTGCTTATTGCCTATGATTTTAGGGTGGTCTGCTTGTGCCAGGGTGCGTGATGTCCTCTTCCTGTCTCTGTTCAGACAGGAGACCAACGAGCTCCTCCATCTGCTCCAGCACCATCCAGCCCCAGGAGCACTGCCCGACCACCTGGTCCTCCTCCTTCAGCGAGGACAGGTCCTCTCTGGATCAGCCTGCCTCTGTCCCCCACTCCTGCATCCCCTCACCCAAAGACCCCTTCTCTCCAGCCAGCGAGATGAGTTCCAGCACCACCAGCCAGAGCGAGGACACTTGGACGGGGAGTCAGGATGATCCGCAGAGCGATGCTAACGATGGGCCGGAGTACCTGGCCATCGGGAACTTGGGGCGCCGGGGCCGGGCCTGCAGCAGCACCAGCACCAGCAGCAACAAGAGCAGCAGCTCCAACCTGTTCTCCTCGAGCAGCTCCCAGAAGCTGGACTCATCCCTGGGGGACCAGGGCGCGAGCGGAGGTGGAAGCAGGGGCCTCAGCCTGCTGCGTCGGTCCAGCTTCTCGGAGGGACAGTCATCAGTTCCGCAGGGCATCCTCAAGAAGAGCCACGTGCGCTCGCACTCTGACACCAATGTGGCTTCGGGGAAATTGCATGGTAATGGAGCTACTTTTCTGGGTGCACGGAGTGGCTTTTGGGGTGCGGGCACAGACGTGGGACCATGGCCAGGTGGGAGTCACCAGTATCAGGATGCTGGCTGCCCCTTTGACTCCATGTATCAGATGAGCGAGGGGAGCAGTGGACAAGCAGTTTGGAAATTTGGTCTTTGCCTTTCCTTTTCCTGCTCCTCCCTGGAGAGATGGGCTGACATCTTGTTTCCCAGAATGCCCTTGGCCAGACTGGTTTTGTTGTTGGCAGCTCCCTGGTGGCCTTCACTTGAGGCTTAGAAAACAGCAGCAATGCTGTGGCATTAGCTCTGCTGCTTTCCCTCTGGCCTTGTCCACCTGGGGCCATGGCAGAGCACTGGGCTGAGGCCTGGACTTCTCGTCGTCATACTGGTAACCTGCTGGGCCCTCCCTGAGTGGGTGAACGCGTGGTGGGAGGAGTGGGGTGTGAAGGGACAACCGGTTTGTGACAGTCTGTCCCACTGGTGCTGCCTTCATGGGAGAAACACAGGTCCTTGCTGAGAAGTAACCAGTCTGTCTCTGTTTTCTCTTCCTTAATGCTGCCCTCTTCCTCCTCTCTCTGTCCAGGAGGCCCCAGGGATATCACCATTATAATAGAAGATCCAGTGGCAGGTTTGGGAGCCGGCATAACAGCCCTTCATTAGTGATCATTGCATTACGTTCAGGATTTCCATCAACCCATTAGTGTCCATTTAGTAAACAACAGAAAAATCTTTCTTTCCTGAGTCCCAGGTGGTGCTTTGAAGGATGCCTCAGGTTTATGCATGTGACCTAACTGAAGATCCCAGCTTGGTTTTTGGCAGTAGTGCACCAGACCAAGGCCGGCACCCAGCTCTCCTGCATGGTGTTACGAAGCACTGACCAGCAAGTCCCTGAACTGCTTCCCCTGCCCTCTCCTCTACCCTGTATTGCTCTGGGAACCAGGACAGGTTGCACCTCTCACCTAGCGAATAAGGGCTGGTAGCTAAGAAGGTGTAGGCTTGAACATTGTATTTTTAATGGAGCAGATCTGCAGTGCAGGACGGTTTGGTGCTGGCTGAGTTCAGCTGCATCCCAGCCAGCCATGCTTGCACCGGGAGCTGGGCCTCCTGGGTGCTGCTGCACACTGGGCACAGAGAGGGGCTGGTCCCTCTGAGCAGAGGTGCTAGGGTGCTGCCATCCCTCTGCCTCACACAGAGTATCGGTTTGAAAAAATGGGCTGTTTTCTTTTGCATCCATTGAACAGCAGTGGCACTGGGTTTGCCTAACTCATGGCTGGGTGCTGAGATGTCCGCGGCTGGAAAGGCTCCTTTCTGGAGGTGGCAGGAGCGTGGACAGACATGCCCAGCCCTGTGCCCTGCTCCAGCAGAGGATGCTGGGCGTTGCTGTTCAGCTCCAGCTGGGGTGTTGTCTTGCCTTCCCACCTGAGAGCAGTCCTCCAGTCACCCAGGTCAGCTGCTCTCCGGGGCTGTTGCTCTCCGCAGAGCACTGGTGGTTGTTTGTCCCCGACGAGGCCAGCTCCTGGCGGTCCCCACCAGCTCCGCCTGGCAGCGAGTGGCCCTGCAGTGCATGCGTGGGCAGGTCACCTAGAGCGCTACGGTCCTGACTTTGGGGTTGTGTGCAGGGAGCCCTGGCTTTTCCTAAATGAGTGAGAGTGTGTCCTTCAGGTGCCTCCTTCCACCTTTGTCCAGGCTGCCTTTCAGGGCTGCGAGCCCCACTGATCCCGTGGCTGCTCAGGTGTCCCCTTGTCTCATGACCCAGCCGTGTGGGGTGACTCTTCCTTGGAGATGCTCCAGGAGGAGTAAGGGGCTGGCAGAGGCACTTGCTGGAGGCTGTTGCGTTCCCTGGATGTGCTAGGGGATAAAGAGAGGAAGGCTCAGGATTCGACTGATCCATGGCTCTCATGAGCTTCTCTCCTTTCCCCTTCCTCCTCTCCTGCCTGAAATGTCACCCTAGTTTTGCCTCTTCTTGGGCTTGGCGTCAGGCATGGCACAGAGCAGGCTGGCCAAGCAGAGGATTTCCCTTGTTGATTCCCATCCATTTGTGCCCACCCATGTGATGTTGAGCTCCTTCCATTTCACACCATGCTCTGGTCTGGGCACCTCTGGGATGCTGATGTGTGCCTGGTGTTGTCTTCCCCTGCAGAGTCCAATGGTGATACAGGCGGAGGAAGAGGGACGGTCTCTGGTTCCACCCAGAGCAGCGAACTGAGCACACCCAGCTCTCTCTACATGGAGTATGGTGAGTGCAGTGAGCCTCAGCAGGGTTGTTTGCTCCTGGTCATGCACTCTTGTGGCCTCAGCTTCTGGCACGGGCTTAAGGGATGCAGGCATGCAGGAGCTGGCTTGTGGTGAGCTGGCTGGGCGCTGGCAGGGCTTGTTAGCATGGGGATAGCAGCCGGAAGGTCTGTCTGGCCCTCTGCTTGGATTAATGAGGACTCACCAGTACTGCAGTGCTCAGATGGGCGCTCTGCAGGAGCCTCTATGGGTCCTGCAGCGTCAATGCTGAGCAACTGGTTACAAGGTTTTCCTGTACTGAGCCTTTTGGCATGGGTGTGTATCTACTCTGCTACCTGCAGTATGCTGGGGTATCTCTATTATTCACACTGTTTTGTTGTTTGGGCTATCCCTCATCTTCCTTTTTATCCTGAATAACAAACGTTGGCTACCTGGAGGCTGCCATGAGGGCCTGAAAGCAGTGCTTTCCCGGCTGGTGTCTTAGCTCTGCCCAGGATGTGTGGGGATGGCAATTGTTGATGCATGTGCTGTGGTGGTACCCTCGGGCTGCCTGAGATCAGGGTCTCCTTGTGCGCCAGGGCATAGCTGGCCCCTGCCCTGAAGACATTTGCAGGTATATTGGTCATTGCTCCAAAATTACTTCTGCCTTCTGTCCAAGAGCCACAGAGAAGCAAGAGAGCATCTGGTAGCAGCCAGAACAGCCAAGAGGCTTTAGGGCTTTCAGTGATACCCTGCTCCTTCATGTTCAGGGTGGGATGTTCAGGAGGGCTGGGTGATTTTAGGATGCCTGCTGTCAGGTTTTGTCTTGTCATCTTAATGGCCCTGTGTCGGTCACTGTTATCCTTTAGGGTGGGTGAAGTGGGGATCCAATTCTGTCTGTAGAGTGGGACAGACCAGCTGTTGGCCACGTGGGCTAGCCGGTGTGTTGGCACAGAGCATGGGCTGTTACCGGTGCATTGAGCAGTGGATTTCGAGGTCCTTCCCGCGTATGTTTGTCTCTCGCTTTTCTAGACCCCGGCCAGTACCTGAGCTCAGGGGAAGGGATGTTCAGAAGACCCTCGGAAGGGCAGTCCCTTATCAGCTACCTCTCCGAGCAGGACTTCGGCAGCTGTGCAGACCTGGAGAAGGTGAGGGAGGCAGCAGCAGCCTGTGTGCTTTGGAGAAAGTATTTTACTGCAGGTTCAGTGATACTTCCCTCCATGGTGATAATCCCGTAGTATTTCCTGCTGTAGAGCTATGCACAGAACTTCTGTGTTGAGTTGCTCATTGTTGTCTGGCCATAAGGGTCTGCCCATCTAGCATATACACAGCAGCTTTGCAACATGCTGGGGCTCCTCAGGGACATGTGCTGACTCCCCAGAGTGGATGTGTTGCACATCATCTTTGTAGGATTCCTCTTGTGTTTTGCAACTATTCTGGTGCCCAAGAAGACTTTAATTTCTAGGTCCTCGTAGGAGAATGAGGTTTCATAGGGCCAGCAAGGCATGAGGTCTTTCTCACGCCTTCCGTAAATATTAAAATCTTTTCTGTCAGAGGTAGGGAACAGCATTTTACCAAGGCTTCCTAATTTCCCTGTAGTACAACCTCGAATGCTTTTGCTTTTGCCTCACAGGAGAATGCCCACTTCAGCATCTCAGAGTCACTGATCGCTGCCATTGAGCTGATGAAATGCAACATGATGAGCCGGCAGCTGGAGGAGGAGGAGGAAGACAGTGACAAGGAGATCCAGGAGCTTAAACAAAAGATTCGCATTAGGCGCCAGCAGATCCGCACCAAGCACCTGTTTCCTGCGTGCCAGGAGATGGGCTCGGACAGTGGGTGATATTTTTTGGACTCATCAGCTGGTGGGATGTGGGTTTTCTGTCTGTTCCGTTCTTGCAGCATCCTGCCCTCCTGCCTGTTCATGGGAAACAATCATATTGCTAATAGGGTGCTGCAGAGATTTCTGAAGCTCTGCTTCTGTTGAAGATCGTAGTGGGGCTGATACCGTACATTTGTAACACTTGTGCCCTAGTGACACTGAGTTAAGAAATGTCATTTCATTTTGAACCCATAACCCATTTTCCATCCTTGACGTCCTTCCCTCCCTGCCCTGGCCATATCTGGCTGTCAGGTTCTCCCTTAAATGTCAGTGACCCGCTCAGAGTGCTTCCACTGATGGCTTGGCTGTGTTGGATTTTCTTTGCCTCCCAGGCCTTGTGGCAACGGACAGCGAGTCCCAGTTCAGCTCGCACGGCTCCATGCGCTTGTCTGATTCTGGCTCTGCGGAGGATGTGGAAGAGTACGAGATACAAGGTAAGAGGGAATGGCTGCATTAGCTTTTTGCGTAGAGTCAGACTTCTCCTGGGCGTGATTGCATTGAGGTCAGTCACACTGAAGAAGAGCATGTCCCTTTGGCCTTCAGGATGGCTTTTCCCAAACAAATGGCTGAATGCTGAGCGTGAACAGAGCAACCAGTTTCCCATCATGTGGTGGCATGACTCTCCTTCAAAATCCTCTGTAATCCTTTAGCATTCAGTGCCTCTAGCCGGTACGTGGTTTCTGTTTCACATGCCAGGTCCGCAGAGCAGCTGTCACAGCTGGAGAGAGATGGGAGAGCTGCCACCCTGCTCTCTTCCTCCTCAGGCAGAAGGAGCCATAGTTTTGACCACTTACCTGTTGGGTGGGAGCAGTGGACTGCTGGTCACATCTTGACCTGTAATACCCGTGGTCTGTGCTCCTGGCAGCTGGGACGGCTGAGCTTATCTGCCTGCAGGAGGTCCTGGGCATCCCGTTCGTTCAAAGCCTTGTTCGTTCTCCGGGGTGGATGACTCATTTCTCAGCAGTACCTCCGTCACGCTGACTTTAGAGGTGCGATGAGAGACGGTGGACCAATCCAGTCTCCATCTATAGACTTCTCAATCTTCTCGCCTTTGCTGACAGCGAAGCCCTCATTTCAGTCCCTGAGGGCTAGATTTTGGGCTCAGTTTTGAAGTCCATGGAGGGGTGTGTGAATTCAGTTCTGGGCTTCTGTCGTGCGAGTGCTGCTCTTGTGTTATGCCCTTTCCCTTTGGCCTGGCCAAAGCACTGAAGTGAACTGTTTTGTCATCACCGTGTTATACAGATGGTAACGATGGATCTAACCTGATTCAAATGTCCAAGAACGGCCTCTCAGTGTCAATGGCTTCCTTGTTCTCAGGTAGTACCCCGCAGTGCTCCCTTGCGGCACGCGTGCGTGTGTGTGCAAGGTGTGTGCGTGTGTGTGCCTCGCACGTGCACACTTCTCGGTGTGTCCCCTCAGGGTATCACAGGGAGCGCAGAGGCCTCTATCTCCATGCAGGCTCCTGAGGTGTTGTCTTCACGCTGCATCAGCAGATCAGCTTCAGACCAGGCACAAAATCGCTGAAATTTGTTGCCAGACCCTGGCGCAAGCCACTAGTGAGGATAGTTCAGCTGTTCTCCCTTGCTGCTCTGTGCATGTAAACCAGCTCCTTGTGATCTCTGGTCCGCCTGCTTTGGGAACCGTGACACAGTATGACCCAAGTGTCAGCAAGACAAGCTGTGGAAGGGTGATGCTTCGTGGGGGAGCAGAGAGGAAGCAGAGGAGCTCTGCTGTGGGCACCGTCCCCCAGGGCGTTTTGCCTTGCAGTGTTTTGGATACACAAAACATGCCTGCTGTGGTGAAGGCCTGTCTTGCCTGGGGTGGGGCTCAGGAAGGCAAAGGCACAGCTTCGTAGCTCTGTAACTGCTGGGCTGGGTGAGGGCACAGTCCTCTGCGCTGTGGGGCCAGGTTTCCGTCCCAGAGATCCTGTCCCTCTCCAACATTATGGCTTTGAATGGAGCCGCCCTGCAGCTCCCAGTCTGCTGGAAACGATTGCTTCTCTGATCACATGTGAGCGAGGGAGGTAGCCAAGAAGGAAGGAGCCTTGCTCTTAAAATGACCCTGCTGTCTGCTTTTGGCCACGAGGCAGAGCAAGGACAGGACCAAAGCTCTCTGAAGCTGTTGGTGCCTTGGGGAGAGTTATCCTGCTTGACTCTGCAAAGCCGGCGTGCCATAACTCTGATTCAAACCACGGCCAACCCTTCCCTTCCTGCCCAGACTTGACTCGGGGAAGAATCCTTCCACAAGTCCTGGAGAGAAAAGTAGTGAGAGCAGCCAGGGCACGGGCTTTTTGTTCACATTGGAGGCCCTGGATGCTGGGATCACGTGCAGCCAGGTCTTGGTTAGCTGATGATGATCTCTGCTGTCAGGCATTTGACATCAGCGTGTTACTCTTGCTGGAGATGCTGGTGCTCAGAGCTTCCCGGCAGCCCTGCTGTATCCCGAGTTTACTGCACCCGTGGGTGTAATGCAGGGTGGCTCGTCCTGGCCCAGAGCTGGCACCTGGGGGCTGGGGTGACTTCCCGGGGTTTGGGTGCTGTTCACCAACCTCCTGGGAACTGTCCCACATGGTGAAAGCATTGGCAGCAGAGGTGTTTTGGGCAGCTAACTGGAGACCCTTGGGGAGTGTCTGCAGTTAAGGCTGGGGAAGGAGTGGTGGCAGGATCCCAGCACTAGCCCCCAGGGGAGCCTAGGGCCAGATCTGGCTCCCTCTGCCATCCCTGAGATGATGCCAGTGCCTGAACTGGGCTCTGCCCAAAATCTCCCTGTAATGCTTGGCCCGTACTATACTGTGTGTGCTCCACTGTTTGCTTGAGCTTGTCGTAGTCTAGGACCATGCAAAGCCTTCGTGCACAGAGCCAAAGGTACCAGAGCATGGTAGATATGTCTGTCCGGTGTTGTATGTGGTTAGGAGGCTACGTTTGCCTGAATCCCCTCTTTTCTGCAGCTGTCTGTTCGCATGATGTAGATTTGTGGATTCCTTAGCATTAGGACGCTTTCATGTGCTAGTTTCTAGCGATGGATGTCAAACACGGAGTGTTACGTGTCCATGCTGACCTCTACTAGCACGAGTCTGTAAATGTAGTGGAAGGACTGTGGAGGCTTACCCTGGGCTCTTTGCATGCCTTTCCCTTTCTGAAGCCAGGCGCACTTGAAGGCAGGGTCGTTCGCTCCTGCAGAGCACTCTGTCCTTCTCCTTTGGAAATCCTTGCTCCCCTTTCTGCCGGGGCAACCCCCTTCCTCCTAGGGCAGCTGACGGCTCGGGGTGTTGGCTCTCTCCACTGCAGGGTGTGTGCAGCCCGTGCCTGGCCGGGAGCGGACGGGCTCTGCGTGGGTCCGTGTCGCTGACCTGCTCGGGGGGGAAGAGCAGAGTGACCCCGGAGCTGCACCTCCCCGAGCCACGCTGGGAGCGCCTGGGTCAGCAGGAGCAGCACGGCTGTGCTGGGGGGCAGCGTGCTCGCTACAGACCCCGTTCCCAGAGCTCCGCAGAGATACGGAAAAGGAGACCTGCGAGGCTGAAGGGTGTGGCGATGGCCTCTTTTCTGTCTCGCCCTGTAGTACTTTGCCCTCAGACGCCTTTCTTCCCTTTTCTGGGGTCTGTCTATAATGAAGCAGTGTTCCTTTCTGCTTGTACCTGCCATGTACTGCTGAAAGAGTCTCCTGTCCCAGGGTCCTTCTGCCATCCAGATGACTTCTCTGTCGGGGTTTAGCAGAGAAACTTGCAGGAGTGAAAGAAAGAGATGAGTGATGAAGGCACCGCTCGGGTACTGCTGTGGTGCCCAGACTGGCACCGAGGAGGGATGCGGGGCAGCCCAGGGCTGCTGGGGAGCTTATGGAGGGCTGGAGGGAGCTGGACCCTGCAGTATCCTGCACCTTGGCTTGGACCTCTCCCTCCTAGGGAGATGATGGCTCTGTGGCCTCTGCAGAGGGCTGGCCCCGCAGGTGGATGCTGACTTGTGTCTTGAGTGCGGGACTTAGGCTGCCAGCCCCTGTGGTGCAGCAGCTGCCAAGCTGTGGTGCAGCAATGGTCTTACCTTACGGGTTGTGCTTAAGTAGAAAGGAGAGTTCTGCATCCCATGCTAATTCCCTGCAGCACCTGTACTGCGTAGAGAGCTACTAAACCTTCTAGCTAACCTTGCTGTCATGCCCTCCTAGCTCCAGCTGTGTGCGCTGTTTCAGGCCGTGTAACCACTAGGACCTGGTGTGTGACCTGCACCAGCAGCCGCTTGTCACCCCCAAATCCCAGGCCGACTGTGTTTTTGCAGCATCCCACTGTGTCCTTGCCTTGTAACACCACCAGGTGACTGATTAGACTGCACCTCTCCTTGCTGCCCCGTGTCACTGGTAGAAGTTGATGCTGTAGTTTATGTGCTTTTAAACAGCTTGATGAGTTTTAAAGTGAAGTTTTGGTTTGGAGTGAGTGTATCCCCCAGCCCTGCCCAGTCTGCTTCACCTTGTTTGTTTGTGATTCAGATGCAGACATCAAGAGGAACCCAGACTCCAGCAGGAAGCCCTTTCTCTCCTCGGAGTCCATGTACGTGTTTGACTTACGGCAAGACATCTTGGTACCCAGTTCCCCTTCCTGCCCAACTCTGCTCTTCCAAGTGCATCAGCTGCCGTTTTGCACTGGAGCGGATATCCCTCCCTACGTTAACTTAGCAGTGGGGTACAGCTGGGTCCTGAATTTGGGAAACCACCTGGGATGACCAGGGTCGTTCACATGCTATGTGGGCATGAGGTAGATACGATGTGGATCGGTGTCTGGAGAGATCCCTCTAACTCCTAGTAGTAGGAGGCTGGGGAGAGGACTTGGCATGACCTGGAGCATCCGGACTGGCTCCTGGCTCGCTGCTAGCTCTGAGCTTCCCCTGCCTTCCCCTCTCTCAACCAGGACAGCCTGTTAGACTACACGGTGCTGCCACCTTCACTCCAACCCTTGCCGCTGTGCTGTGACCCAGAGGTGGAGCTGCGGGCACAGGGTGATGCTTGCAAACTCTCTGTACAGTGCAGCAGCAGCTCAAACATGGAGTACTCAGTGTTTTCCCAGTGCTGCCCTGGGGTGGGGAGGTGGGGACTGTGGGAAGGTAAATCACAACCTGTTTTAAGTGCAGCTACTGTGTTAATGCTCAGAAAACAAGACCCGTTTGGGATGTGGAGACCCCTCTGCTTGCTGGACAAGGTGAAAAACTGTGTCCCTGCTTGGCAGCTTTTCAGATAGGTTGGTTCTGTGACAGTGGTTACTTGTATCTCACACAGACACTAGCTCTAACTTTGCAACTCCCCCTGTAAACAGGGCTGAAATGTTTTTTCTAGGTAAGATGTCTTTTGATTGCTTTTCTAAACATTTGCTGGTGTGTCATTAGCCAGCTTTGCTTGGAGGCAGCTGCAAAAACAAAAGTAAATCGTGTATATCAATTTTAAGCCTGTTTAGCAGTGCAGAAATAGGGTACCAGAGTTTAAGGGAGCATTTTCACCTAGAGCTGAGAATAGCATCAGAGAACAGGGTATGTGAAGAGGACGCAACTTTGAGACCCCTGGTACTAATCACTTCCTTCATTCGCTAGATCCCACTCCTTTGCAAATTCGAACTCGGCAGAAGCCGTTGCCATGGGCTTGCTGAAGCAGTTTGAGGGCATGCAGCTGCCGGCTGCCTCCGAACTGGAATGGCTCGTCCCCGAGCACGACGCCCCGCAGAAGGTAGGGGTGTGAGTGTGTGCGTGTGTGTATACAGGAGGGTGGCAGAATGACCGGGGTGGCTCCACCGAGGCACATGGGCACTGCCTGGGGGTGCCAGGACAGGAGCAAGGCAGCACTGAAGCACAGTGATTGGAGAAGCATACAGTGCAGAGCTCCCACCGCTCTCTAGAAGTCCCAAGTCACTGATTATTTGATTGCTTTTACCTGAACCCCTGGCTTTGTGCCCACTGCCCAGGGCCTTTGCTAGCCCTGACAATCCCTTTGTGAAGCTGGAGGAGGGAAGGATGGGTTTTGTCCAGGCTGTGCCACATGCTGTGCTGTGCCTTGTCTAGCAGCCAAGAGGGCTGCAAGGACAGAGGAAGCGATCTGGGAACAGCAGCGCCTGACAGGTAGGAGCTGTGCGGGATAGAGCTGGGGCAGCGGCTCCGCCTGCATGGCTGCTCGCCGGCTGCTCTTGCTGAGCACCCTGATGGCTTATTTGCTGTTGGTTTTCAGGGTCTGAGATGGTGTCTCAAAAAGTTCTTTAGGCGTCCTGGCTGGTATAAGAAAAGGCAGCATTCCAAAAAGCTCCTGCTGGTACGTTGGGAGTGGACAGCGTGCCCAGAGGGAGCATGCATGGGCCATAGCGTGCACTAACTGCTCAACCCAGCGGTGCCCAGCCGGGTAACATCTTCCCCTCCGGCGTGGAGGGCGGTTCGGAGGCAGGACTGGGTGTGGATGGCACCTAACACCGGTTACCCTCCTCTGCTGAGGGTGGCTCTGAAGGCAAGAGAGAGGTTTGCCAGAGTTGGTGCAAACCTCCAGGGCAGCTCAGAGTGCTCCCAAGGCTCGGTGTGTCATCCCTGATGGCCCAGCCGATGACAGCAGGCTTGTCTGATGTCTCTCTCACACCATGTACTGTCAATATGCCAAATGGTTCCTTTGTTGAGGCACCAGTGTTGGACATGAGTTGGCAGTGTGCTGTGAGGTCTGTCAGGTCTCCTGGAGGCACCAGAGAGAAGAGCTGAAGAACTGCTTAAGGAACAGGAGGCATCTCCAGCGGTGCTGGGAGCTCCCTGGGAGCCACTTAACACAGCCCTGTGAAAGTGGCTTCTTCTCTGCCACCTGCTGCATGTTCTCAAGGGGTGTTTTGCTGCCATGTCCTCCTGGGCAGCAGTGCCTTGGCCTTTTTCTAATGTCTGCAGAGAATAACACTGGCATTGTGGTGGGTTTGCCTGTCTTATGCTCAGCCCTCCTCCATGCGCTTTCCTCACAGAGGCTGCTGTGTTTGGTCTTCTCAAAATGCAGGTTGCTCTTTGCTGTGTGCTGTCCTGAGGATCTGAGGGACTTGGGCTCATTGCTGCTGTAGTTCAGCATCTTCTGCCCTGCACCAGGATGAGGGAGGCTCTGTGCAGGGCCATGGCAGGGACTGCAGCCCCTGCTCTCCCAGGGGATGCCACCCTCACCACTGGAAGCTTAGAGGGGGGTGTCTCAGTGTACTGTTGCTGCCAGAGTGACTTGGTTGTGATAGGCTTTGGTGTCAGCCTGACGTGTGGGGCTGCAGCTCTGTTTGCAGTGCCCAGACTTGGGACTGCACTGTCCCTTGGTTATTGCCATGGCTGCGTCTGACCCTGCTTCCTCCCTGGGCTCTGAATGCACCGAGGGTGCGCTCAGATCCCTGTGGAGTGGCCTTCTGTTTGAAGGCATCACATTCAGCACCAGTGCGTGGTGCTGAGCTCTCTACCGGCTCTTCTGCTTGCCCGTGACCTACCGATGCCCTGAGGGGCTGAAGCATCACACCCTGGTGAGCTGGGAGATGGGCTCTGCTTGGGAAGCATGAGGAGACTTGTCCTGTTTCCTGGTCTGCCTGGAGATCAGGAAAGAGTGAAAGTACCTGGAAGAGCTCATATGGAAACGGGTGCAGCAGAGCTCTGCCACTGGAGCCTCATACAGCAGAGTGCTCGGATCCCAGAGGAAGTCCCTTCTCCAGCCCCTCTGTTCAGCCGGAGCAGCAGGGCTGGGCAGTAGGTGCCAGGCAGTTTTCCAGAGGGCTGCAGTTGTAGGTTTCTGGCAAGCCAGCCAGGTGCATTGCCTTTTTGGTACCAGGCAGCAATCTGACCCTCTTGCCTGCCTCTCCCAGCTCCTGCCCATCCCCGACTCTCTGCCCATCTCTCCGGATGATGGAGAACATGCCGACATCTACAAGCTGCGGATTCGGGTGCGCGGAAACCTGGAGTGGGCCCCCCCACGACCACAGATCATCTTCAATGTTCACCCAGCCCCCACGTAAGGACCCGCGCGGCAGTGGGCTCTCCGGGTACCTGCCCTTTCCCCCTTTTCCAGCAGTGCCAAGGTTGACTGTCCTTTCCTTTCTGCTTGGCTGGTGGGGCTTCTCTTCTCTCAGCCTGGTAAATCCAACATTGGTCATCTCCAGCAGCTGGTACAGGGAGGTGGAGCTGGTGCCTGTGGTTGCTGCCTTTCGTGTGCGCCAGGGCACACGAGGGCTTTTCCCCTCTGCTTAGCTGTTGTCCACGCTTAAGTGGCAAAATATGTGGATGTCCCTGCCACCCAGAGCAGTGACAGTGCCCATCCTCTGGTGCCAGGTGCCATCAGGGCTAGATTCATCGTATGTCATCTTTTGTCTCTGAACAGGAGGAAGGTGGCCGTGGCCAAGCAGAATTACCGGTGTGCAGGCTGTGGCATCCGGACTGATCCTGGTGAGCGCTGGGACCCTGACCCATGGCTGGAAAGCAGGGAATAACCTGTGAATGAGTGGGAAGACGTGAAGTGGGTGGGTTGTGGCAGAGCTCAGCATGAGGTCATTGGGAAAATGGTACACCCTTCCCCAGTGTCATTTCTCAGGCCTTTGCCAGCTCTGCCCGCATGTCAGCATGCACCACCCACAGAGGAGCCTCCTTCCCCAGGAGGTCGTGGGGGCTGGTGGAGGCAAAGAGCAGCCAGCCTGCCCTTCTGAGGGCGTTTCAGATGTTGACTCTTCTAAGGAAAAGTCATCTGCTGAGGACCTGTGAAGAGAGGTCTTTGCACACTTACCTTTGTATTGTCTGGTAGACTGCTGGGTCTACAGTGTCTACAAACGTGGGTCACAGTTTTTGTGTGTCTCTCTAAGCTCTCAGCAGGTTCTGCTGTGGATACAACTGCAGAGCTCTTTGCGTAGAGGTCTTTCCTGAATGTGTAGGCAGATGTGGCTGCACGGAACCGATGGGCAGATTGCGGTCCCAAAGGCTTTTGCAGCCTGCAGGGTGCTTGCAGACTCCAGTGTTGAGCAGTCTGGGGCTGGAGGAGGTGCCGGCAAGGCAGAACGCCTTGCTTGTCGGAAATGCTGAGCAGCGCTGGGAGTCTGATGTGTGGTTGGGCAGAGCCTGCACCTCGGCTGACTTCCCTGTCTCCCTGGGCTTGGCCAGATTACATCAAGCGGCTGCGGTACTGTGAATACCTGGGGAAGTATTTCTGCCAGTGCTGCCATGAGAACGCCCAGACAGTCATCCCCAGCCGCATCCTGCGCAAGTGGGACTTCAGCAAGTACTACGTGAGCAACTTCTCCAAAGACCTGCTGAGCAAGATCTGGAGTGACCCACTCTTCAACGTGCAGGATATCAATCCTGCCCTGTACCGGAAAGTGAAGTCTCTCAACCAAGTGTGGGTAAGACCCTTCCTGTGCCTTTCTGAGTGGGGTTTGGGTAGAGTGGGTGGCTGCCAATTGTTAACTGTGCGCTGCAGAAGCTGGGGAGAAGCGGATATTTCAGTTTTTGAAGCTTAAAACCTCACCGCTGTGGGTTTCCGCTCACATCTTGTTTCCTGTATGGTAATGTAAAGTGGGAAGGAATTTCTGCTTGGTGTCCAGCTGGGCCTTGGTTTATTTCCTGGAGCGTGTGATGACTGGTTGTGCTCTCCTTATCTAGCGTGGCATAAACACTCCAGTACCAGGGAAACTGCGGCTGATGAGCAGCAGTCATTTCACGAGTGCAGGAAGTGGGGCAGACATGTTTGGCTAAGGACTGTGATCTGTTTACTGATTCGTGTGTCCCACCTTCCTCTCCAGCTGCTGCGAATCCAGCTTTTCCACATGAAGAATATGTTTAAGACCTGCCGGCTAGCTAAAGAGTGAGTCTTGCGATGTGAGGTTGAGCTGTTTGCTGTCCTCTATCTGTCCCGTGGCAATTTGCAATGGAGATCTGTGCAGACTAGGGATAAATGGAAGCTTTCAAAGTGTGTCCTGACAACTCTGTGACCTCTGAGCTTGTTCCTGTCTCTCGCCTCCGGCACTATTGAAGTCTTGAAGAGCTCAATGGGGGCTTTGAGAGCTGGTGAAGTCCAGTGAATTGAGGTGTGCACTGGATCACACTGAATCAACTGCATTGACTAGAAGGGAGCTGATTTGGGGTCCTGTTGGCATCCCTTGCTTCCTATAATCCTCCTCCTCTAGGGATGGAAGGTGTCTGGTGAGGGCTTTTTCCAAGACCCCACCACAAATGCCTGGGTGACTTGAGATACCCCAGCTGCAGACCCAGAGCAATCAGCCTGATTCTTCACTGTGGAAGAAAACATGAACCCCTGAAATCAGTAGGGTTATGTGATGGGGAGGGGGGTGGAGAGTATCTGAAAGCTCAGAAGAAGCTGGTGCCCAGAGCTGGCGCTCTTTGCACCCATTGTATGCTTCTCCAGCTCAGTCAGACTCTGCAGAATGAAACAGCAGCCGTTTTGTACATGCTGCTTGCTGACAGCTGGGCCACCTCCTCCAGAGCAAGTGGCTCACGGCCCCTCTCGCTGCTGTGGAGCTGCAGAAGCCAAGGACAGGGGCAGTGAGCAATGGGTGAAGGGGCGAGTGGAGGGAGAGAGAAAGCAGAAGCAGTGGAGAGACAGGACTTTGTGGAGTCCCTCTGCTCTGAGCTCCAGTTTTTCTGTCCTTGCAGCCTCCTAGACTCCTTCGATGCAGTGCCTGGCCATTTGACAGAGGATTTGCACCTCTACTCCCTGAGCGACCTCAGCGCCACAAAGAGGGGGGACCTGGTGCCTCGCCTGACGGAGCTCCTGAAGGCAGGCAGCCTGCACGTTGAGAAATGCGTGGTAAGGCCTCCTCACCCACCTACTGTGCAGCTCTGCACCCTCTGGAGCACCCTTTGGAACAGGCTTTGCTGCATAAATAGCTAGTGGGGAGGCCTTTGACATGCAGAGCAACCACAGAATTAACGGGTTAAATGCTAGCTTCTCCTGCCTGTTCCACAGAGCTACCCAGCATACGTGGGATATTTCTTACCTCATTTTGGCTTTGTCTTCCCTAACACATTGACTCTGCCTTGCTGTGCTCTGTGCTGGGATGGACTGTCCCATATGGCTAGAGTGGGACACTGTATCCTGCTGTCCTTCTCCTCTCTACCTCCTGCCCAGCTTTCCAGGGAGATGAGGAGCCATTAGCTGCTTTTTCCTCACCTTTTCTTCTAGTTGTGCCAAGCCAAAGGCTTCATCTGCGAATTCTGCCAGAATGAAGGCGACATCATCTTCCCCTTTGAGCTCAACAAGTGCAGGACATGTGAAGGTGAGGTGCTGGGGAGAAACAGAGAGGGGACACACCCGTAGGCCAGCAACGTCTCCTCGTTTTTGAGTGGCATTTGTGCTAGCAAGAGGTACAGAGCCAAAGACGCAGCCAGACCACGGTGCTTCTGTGGATGGCCTGTGTCTGCACCAGATGATAACAGCAGCAGACCAGCATTACAATGGTGTTTGCCCCTCCAGGGCAGCAGCTCTGCCCTGCAGCAAAGCGTGTGCTGGGTCGGGGTTGGGACTGCAGCAGGTATCCAGGGAGCCCTCGCTTTCCATCTGCTGTGGTTACAGGACAGGCTGCTGCTTGGATGCATCTTGCTGCTGTAGCTGGGATAGCCGGAACTGGCTTTGCAGTGCACAGGGGATCTGCAGGCTTTGTCTCTGTGCCCTCCCTGCCTGCCAGGAAATCCCCAGGCCCTCAGAGTGATCCTCTATAATGCCAAGTGCTAATGGCCAAGCATAGCTTGTCCCTGCATCTTGGGACCAAACTCTGAACTGGCTTGAAATGGCTCCTGACAAATGCAAGCCTTGGTTTGGCAAGTGCGGTGCCAGAGGTAACTCTGGGCAGTCACTGTTTCTCTGGAGAACCAGAAAGCTCATGCCTGTGCCCCAGAAGGCTTTTCAAGTTAGCACAGGGACCCTACAGCGTGACTTCTTGCTGCTTTCAGAGCAGTGCCAGACCCCCACGTCTGGTGTTCGTCCTGCTGTGGCTTTGGATTGCAGTGTTCTCTTGGACACGTCTGGAGTGTCCCTCCCCAGGTGTGGAGAGCCAGGCAGCCTGTGTCAGCCTCTGCCAGCCCACAGCTTTCAGCCGCTCTCCCTCTCTCCCCACAGAATGCAGAGCCTGCTACCACAAGTCGTGCTTCAAGTCCACCCACTGTCCCCGCTGCGAGCGACTCCAAGCCCGGAGAGAGCTGCTGGCCAAGCAGAGCATGGAGTCCTACATCTCAGACTGTGAAGATGAGCTGGAGCAGCAGGAGGCAGTGGCAACCACATGAGCGTGTTGCAGCAGAGGAGCCGGTAGTGGGTTTATTTATGTGTGTGGCCTTCGTCACCAGAGACTGAGCTAAGCGGACTCGCGATGAGGAGGACCGGCAGGACGCCTGTTGTGCTGGGTGCCTGGAGCACTGGCTCAAAGGGATCTGTTTTCCCCCATGCAGTAGTGCTGGGGAAGGAGCATCTTCCATCACCTCAGTCTGCTCCAGGTACCAGTCACCCCCCACCCGATGCCTTGACTTGGGGAAAGGTGGCTGCTCCTGTCCTGCAGGCAGAACATGGGCCTTTACCAGGCAGTCGCTCGTGTGCCTGTCTGCAGCATTCCCCTTCGGGGGCCGCTGGGCCAGGCAGGGCTGCATTGCCGGTCCCCATCCCATCTTCCCTGGGAGGGTCCCTGGTGGGGTTGGCACTTTCTGCTCATTAGCTGGACACTGGAAGCTCCAGTGGGGAGCTTCCCCCTGAGAGGGGGAATCGGCTCTCTGAGTCCTCCCAGCCCCTGTCTTGCTGCTAGTGTGTGTATGTGGCGGGAGGGTAGGGTTTTGGGGTTGATGGTACATTTAGCAGCTCCCTTTTTCACATCTGGCTTGGAACCATTGCTAGAGACCCATTGCTCTTCCTCCCGGATCAGAGCACAGGAGGTAGCATGGTGAAAATGTGGTATGTCTGCCTTGCCTCCCCACGCCGTCTGTGCTGGGCTGCTTTATCTCCCTCCGTACCACAGATGCATTGCCCAGGGAGCAGCGGGGAAGCGCAGCCGCCCGAGGGGACCGGTGCTGCTGGGCTGGAGGCAGATCTGCATGGCAGGAGAGCGCAGTAAGCGAGGTTTCGAACCTCACTTCTCCCTCATGCTGTTGGTCTGTCCTCCTTAGAGGATGCTTCCTCCTGTATGGGTGACATGGGACCTCACCCTGGCAGTGTCACTGGGACCTGCTCTGCATGCAGCTGTCTTCTACCCAAACCACTTGGGATGCGTGTAGGCTCTTAGCTCAGCCTTCTGGTCGCCTCCCCCCAGCCTCTGTCACAGTTTGTTCTTTTAGGTTGGGATTTTGTTTTTTAATTGGCTGGATTTGGTTTTATTTTTTTAATGTGGTTGTCTGTATTTTTAACTGTTTGTTCCCCACCCCCCAAGGAGGTGCTGCTGGAAATGCTCCTTTAGGGGGCATATAATCTGTTTGGGATTCACCAGTGTAAAACCTCCGGAGTTTTCCTGCTCCTGGTACCCCACCCCTAACCGGGGCTGGCAGTTGCCAGGTGTCCCCTCTCCCATCAAATCTGTTCCCCTCGGGAGAGGGGTCACTGAGGCAGGCAGAGCCTTGAGGGGGGAGCTGGGCAGGCTGCTCACACTGGGGTGCACCTGGGAGAGGGTTTGGCACTGCTGCATCCAGGGGATGCTTTATCCTACGGTACGGGCAGTGTCCAGCTCCAAGTTACGGTCGGGAGGACGTGCCCGCCCACCCGGCCTGGCAGTCAGGTGTTGGGAAGGACAATTGGGCCCGTGTACGTGCGAGAAGGGTGTTGAGGGGCAGGGGGGCAGTACGCTGTCAGAAGGTGTGTCGGGGCTCTGGCTTTCAGCACGTGCCCTGGCTTGAGGCTTGGATGTCACCTCTCGTGGGCTGTCCCTGCTGGGTGACGGCAGGGTCAGAGGGGAGAGGCTGGGAGTGGAAGAGGTGGCCGCAAGCCTTGCTGCTGGGGGACAGCATCGCTGCCATGCTCTGCACTCCTGCAGAGTGAGTGAACGGCGCAGCATCCTGACAAAACCGGGCTCAGCTACTTACCAGCTCCAGTGGTCCTAGCCTGGGACAGGCGGTTCCGTTCCCCACCTGCTCCCCAGGGTTTTTGCCTCCTCTCATCTTTGTCTTCATTTTCCCCAGGAGAGCAACTGCTCTCCTGCTTGCTCTGTGGCTGGCAGGAGCTCTGCAAGCCCTGGGGCTGCCAGAAGCTGGTCCACCTTGCAAGCGGAGAGCATTGCCACAATTCTTGCCTCCTGTCCCCTTGCTGCCGTCCAGCTCAGCAGGTCTGGAGCTGGTCTCCCCCCTCCTAGGAGCAGCACAACTTCATCCACGCTGTTTTGTTTGAAGCACTTTAATGTCGTGGGACACTGGCTGAGAGGCTACCCACGTCCAGTTCTAGAAGCACTGACTATGTTTAGAGAAAAGCGAATGGATTTTGGTTTATTTGTGTTTTTCACCCTCCGTCTGGAAGCAACGGGAACTTGAAACCTGGCGGAGGTTTCTGGGACAAGGCGATGCACAACACTAACACTGCTGCCCTGCCCTGGCAGCGCAGCACTGACGGCTACAAGTGGCACTGGAACTTGCCAAGGCACCAGCTGTTTGTAAGGGAGAGCCATGGGCTGCCCTGGCATTTCACTGGAGCCCTCCCCATGGGACTATTGCACAGCATAGCAACGAAAATGCCGTCCCTAATAAACTAAATTAATAAGAGGCGGGGTTGTGTCCTGAGCCTTTCTTCGCTGCTGGCAGGGGGCTCACCCTCGGTGCAGCTTGATCCATGCGGGAGGGCTCATGCATTGCACCACAGACACTGGAGATACAAACCATAAACTTTACCACAAAAGGCCAGGGGCTAACTGTTCAAGGATGCTTGTGCAAGCCCAGCACCCTGCTGCCTCTGCACAGCGGAGCTCTGCAGGAAGCGTGGCATAAGGAGCCTGTTTCTGGGGGCCTTTCCCCAGAAAAGCCCTGCTCAGCTGAAAGTTAAGCTGTGGGTAGCAGCAGCAGCGGAGACGTTGGCTTATCCTGAGCACACAGTGGTTGTAGAAAAGCTTTCTGGCTGCGGATGGCACCTTGCCACCCACCAGCAAGCCTGCGGTAGCAGGACAGCCCTGCACAGCCCCCAGCCATGGGGCTCCAGCACAGCTGCCCCAGCTCTAGCAGGGGATGACAGCAGAGAAGCAGAAACCCCCGGAACCCTGGGGCTTGCCACTGTCGCAGCGAGCCCTCCACCAGCACCCAGGGTGATCCCGGGTCAGGTGTGAGCCAGCACCATGGCAAAGGTGCGTCCACCCCACGCAGGGAGGAGCACGAGGCAGCTCAAGGCTCACTTGGTCCCTCACCCCTCTGCATCCTGGGCACTGCTGCGCCGGTCACTGGGACAGCTTGCGGCGGGCGTAGCGGCGCTCAAACTGGTCCACGTCAAACTTGCGCTTGCAGCCGGCGTAGTTCATGTAGCGGATCTTCCCGAAGACGTCCCGCTCTTTCCAGCCCTGGTCGTGTATGCCGCAGATGGACCAGAGGCAGCCTGCCGGACACGGAGTCGGAGCGTCAGCTCTGCCGCGTGGTCGCAGGCGTCTGGGGGCCGCAGAGCAGCCAGGACGTGGGTGCAAGGGAGGATGGACGGGCTGGGTTCTCTGCAGAAAGCCCTCTCCTGCATCCCCGTGCCATGGCCATCAGAGATGAGACCCCCACCCCATGACCGCTCCCGCAGCTTGCCTGCGTAGCCGTTGGGGTCCCTCCCGTCCAGCTCGTAGCGGTCGTTGAGGTAGATGGCAAACCGCAGGGCCTCCTCGGGGGAGCGGGTCCACTCCAGGATCTTCTTGGCCCAGTACATCCGCAGGAAGCCATGCATCTTGCCCTCCCGGACCATTTGTAGCTGTGGGGAAGGGGACAGCCGCAGGGGTCAGTCCATGCCAGCTTGTCTCCTCCAGCTTGGAAAAACCCGGGGTCCTAGGGCATGGCCAGAGCGGGGCATCCATCTACCCACCGCCTGGCCAGGAAGGTCCCTGCTTCTGATGACCCTCCCTCCCGGCTGCCTCTCCCAGCCCTTCCCAAACAGCTCTGGGGTGCATTCACCTCACAGCACGGCTGCAGCCTGCTTGGCGTGGCTGGAGGCCTCGGAGGAGGCAGCTCGGCCTTTCAAGACAGGAAGATTTGGGTCACTAACCTGGGCGGCGTTCCAGAGTGGGTCATGCGTGGTGGCCTGCTCCAGCTGCTGCAGCTCGTAGAGGAAAGGCCTCTTGTCTTTGGCATGGAGCTCCAGGGTGGTTTGTGCCCAGTCGTAGGCACCTGTGAGAGAGACGAGGAGCAACAGTGAGCAACCTGCTCCTTGCAGGGCCCCAGGAAAGGAACGGGGAGCTGGGCTACAGAGGGAGCCGAGCACTGGAGACACCAGCCCTGCAGGCAGCCTTGAAAGGGGCATCAGCTGCCTCCTGTCCCATGTCCAATAGCTACTGATGGCACATTGGTGCCCCCATGGCCCCTCCCTGAGCAGAAACAGGGGACTGCTGAGCTGGGGTGACCACAGCTGGGTACTTGCCTGACCCTCAGAGTTGCCCACCCGCCCCAGGGTGCTACCTCGCACGCTGTCGTAGTTCTCGTTGTAGTAGCAAAAGTTATCAGCCAGCTCCCGCCGCACCACAGCCTCCTCCACGAAAGCGTCCACTGACTCCTTGTACATGTGCCGGTGTTTCTGCACCTCCAGGATGGCTCGTTGGGTGGACACCTGGCCTGGGGACACGGGGACGGAGCGGGTCAGGCTGCTCGTCTGAGCCGCCGCGCTCAGCCCCGGCGTGGGGCGGGATGGCCGCGGCGCTCACCGAAGTGGAACCAGGGAGACAGGTTGCTGAGAGCCGCCTTGTTGGGGTCGTTCCGCTGGGAGCTGAAGGATTTCAGCCGCTCGTCGATGAAGGACTGCAGCACGGCCAGCCCCGCGGCGGTGCCGGGGGTCGCCCACTCCACCTCCGTCACCGTGCGGTCCACCTGCAGGCTGGAGTAGCAGGCGTCCCACGCGATGGCCTGCGAGCAACCGAGCAGCGTGAGTGCATTTGCCGTGTGAGAGCTGAGCCCCAGCGGCAGATGCTCTCCAGCCAAGGCTGCCCTGAGTCTTACGTATGTCCCCCATGTTCCCCCCCTAGGGCTGTCCCCAACCTGCAAGCCATGCCAGCTTTCTGTTAACCAGCCCTGCATAGCTGAGATCTGCTGGGTATCTGGAAGAATGGGGTGGGACCTCCCTTCCCCAGGGTCTCCCCATCTCCGCACCACCTGCCTGTGACCTCAGGCAGGTCACTGTCCCTGCTCCCAGGACTGCAAAGCAGCTGCGAAGCTATCTGGGGCAGCGGTGGCTCCGCTGGTACCTCTGGGGGGCAGGATGGGGGATGTGGGTGTCGAATGATGGGGGGGAACTCGGTGAGGAACTCCGGGAGCTGGCTGTGGATCTTGCCGCGGATGGTCCTGGCGCTGTACTCCTGCTTGGCGGAGGTGACCCAGCAGGGCACGATGTTGTGGGCATCCACCTGGGAAGCAAAGCCACGGAGGAAGGCATGAGCAGAAGCAAACGGTGCTGATAGCATGACACACACTGCATTTTCCAGCAGACCCAGGACAGGTGTCCTCAACCTCCCTGCTCAGGTCACTCCAGCGCACCTCCATGGGCATCACAAGCAGGAGACCGTTTCTTCCCTACCTCACCAGCCAGGGTTTTCCCCACTGGCCCGCTCCCCTCCCAGAACGTGGGGACCCACCTGCACAAATGGCACATCCTCCGGCAACCGCTCTCTGACGTCCTCCACCCACTGCCGGGGCACGCGGAGGGGACAGAAGTCTGTCACTAGCCCGCCCACACCATGCTCCACCACAAAGGTGGGCAGCACGTCCTTGGCGTAGCCCAACAGCAAGTGGAAGGGGATGTTCAGCTCCGTGCACTCCTGCAATGGGAGGAAAGGGCTAAGGGATGGTCCCTGCTGGCTCCGTCCCACCCTGACCCCTGCCTGTGACGCGGGACCTCCCCACGGAGGCCGTACCTTGCCCACCTCCTGCAGACCCTTCAGCATGAAACTGTAGTGGCGGATGGTGGCATCCAGGAATTTGGGCACCAGGCAGAAGCAGACGTGCAGAGGCAGCTCCTGTTTGAGGGCCAGGCGCTGGGCATAGAGGAAAGCCCAATTATCTGGGGAGAAAGCGCACGGGGCTGCATCAGGGGATGCTCTGCGAGGGGAAGAAGCCCGGGGCTCCACAAGAGGAGCCCGACCGGTGCCCCCGGCACGGTCCCAGCTCCAGGGCTGCTGCAGGGCAGGGGGGGGGACGGGACTGGTTCCCACCTTGCACCCGCTGGTCCCGGGACATCCAGTACAGGATGCACTCGGCGTCCTCCTTGAGGTCGAGGCCCCGGGAGATGAGCCGAACCCGCTTTTTATTGTACCTGAACTCCCGCACGGACGGGGCAGCCCCGCGCCGGGCCTCCCGCACCGCCGCCTCCAGCCTGCCCATGGCCTCCTCCTCCTCTTCCTCTTCCTCCTTCCTCTTCGCAGCCCCACTCGGCGGCTCCGCAGCCTCACCCCCTCCGCCGGTTTTTCGCTTCCCGCTGCCCCGCGGCATCCTCGGTCCG
>VXAL01014001.1:7004-22464 GCA_013399475.1 Chauna torquata
TTTTTAACGTTTGTCTTCACAAGGAATTTTGGAAGTGAATTATAGTAGTACCTTTGCTCCATTGGGGAAGCTTGCTTTTCCAGAATGATAACATCATGAGAAAAAATGAAGAAAACTTTGCAGTCTTTAATTCCTATCCTCAGTACTTTGTAGAAGTAGTTGGTCAGAAAAAAATAAAAAAGAACACTCTCCCCCCTAAATAAAATAAAAAGTAAATGTTGCAGTAAATGTTTAGTTCTGTAACTGGGGAACTGGTCCACTGTCTCCTAGAGTAAATGGAAACCTTTCCATTGTATTCGCACAAGCACTGGATTACCTGATTAGTAAGTGTTCCTGGTTCAACTTGAACTCATTTTCTACCAATGATACAGAACTCTGGTTTGACTGTAAGAATTTTAATGTAGTTATAGCCTATCTCTTTACATTATTATTTCCAGGAGGGATTATAGTATTACAGAAATATTGCTTCATTTAAAATTTGCACCATGAAAGAATTTCTGGTGGTTTAATTAAGATTTCTGGTAAAGCTTCTGATCTTAAAGTGAAGGAACATAAATCTGAAGTAACTGAGTCCCATTCTTTTTCCTTATCTATAAGTTCAATTTCACTTCTGTATCACTATCATCCAGGAGAATGGAACTTAAGTTTCTACGTGAAAATACAGTTCCTTGATTTTAGTGAGTTCAGTTTCATTGGGGCATACTTATTTGTCATGGTTGGAGCAGTATTATTTTATATTTCCAGAAGACAGCAAAAGCTTACAGGTGGTAAGGGAGATAAGTTGCTTATATATTTGTGTATATTGCCTGTTTTATTGTGAATTTTTCCATCCTGGATGCCTCATCAACGATTTTAACTGGATGTGGCCAAAGATTTGGGGTGTTACAAATGCTTTCCTGTCTTATTGTTTTCCCATTAACTCGTAGACATTATTATTATTCTCCCAGTGATTCAAGCCCATAATTGAAGTGCATATCTGATATTCGTTTTCATCCACATCCCTGCATTTTATCCACTTTCTACTTCTTTTTCCTCTGTAGTAGTTCGTACCGTTGAAATTCATGTTAAGATCCTCTTCATTGCTTCTGATTCATCACTGGCTTTCTGAACTTGTGAATAATACCACATCACCTCTTTGTGTTCAAAACACTGTTGCCAATAAGAATTTACTAGGCGAAAATTGTAGCTCTCTTCCTCCTCATGCACTCATTATGCTGTATCTGTACCCTATCCTTTGGCAGATGAGTTCCCTACAGTATCCACCTTGGTAATGCACTTGCATCCTGTGTCTCCTCAATTATTTTCTTTGCCCGTTGGTCAGACTGGATCTTCCTTTGATCTATCAATTGACTTACCTCAGAGCGCAGTAAGCCCAGGTCTCTTGTCTTTATTTTCAGAATTCTTCATGAAATTGCTCTACCTTTTTTTGCTTATCCTGTCTCTCTTTCACCTTCTGAACCATGTAGTGTATATAATTTGTATTACCAAGACGTGATCTATTACTGTTACAATTTTTTTATTCAATTGCAAATTATATTCTGTCGTGTACCCCTACATCTTTGTGACTGTTTTGCTCTTCCTGTTCTTGAGGACTGTTGTTTTAATAGCTTCTTCAGTTAAGGTAACATTTCATATTGAAAGAACTTCAAAGAGAGTTCTAGTACTGAAGACAGAGAAAGCTACCACAGGAGAAAGAAAATAGTAATTAAAGAAATACTAGAATGAAGTGACAGGAGGATTCAAAAAGAATTACGTTATTACCCCTTTCAGGATAACTTAGATGCTCTGTTACCTGGGCTTTAAGTTTCGTGTCAGGTCATTGATAATTCTAATTCTTTGGTGAAAGAATTTGGGATTTCCCAAAGCAGTAAATACAGTCACACAGGTGTACACTTGCTGCTGAACCACCTAATGCCAAAGTACTATGGTGAAATTTTAAACAATTTTCAAAATAGCTGTCACAATTTGGAAAACTTTTAAGATGGATTCAACACTGCAACTGAGAATTTGTGAAATCTGTGATTTAACAAATAGAATTAAACCTCGGTGAAGAAAGTCACAGTAATCTCTGTTATGAAATCAGAATTAAGAAAAAAAATATGTCCTCTGTAGGCAGAGGAAAGAAATCAGCGTATTTGTTATCCACGTCTTGGAATTTAACCTTATTTAGATCTGTGAAGTTCTAATATGAAAATGTCTTTTTTTTCTTTTTTTTTTTTGCACCTTCTGAACATCCATCATTCTAGATTCCTTTAATTTACCTGTTGTGATCTGTGTGTAACAGAACTTTGTAAATCTTTTGCTATCTCTTTGGAGAAAGAAGAAGTATGTTATTGTGTATTATTTGATGTTATGTGTAACCTCATGTTAGCATACATCTGTCTTGATACATCTATATAGATATCTTTGAAGAGCTCTGTATGGCTTTAAGTGATGTATAGTAAGCTGTACATGGTCTTTGTGTGTCTGGGATTAAAGACAGTATGTATTTAGATATTTAAGTCACCTTTACCAGAAAATGTATACAATAAGTAAAACTCCATCTGGAGTTGCATCCCAATTTTGCAAAATTCTAGAATTCTATTGCCCTCTGCTGGTTTTAGTGTTTGTGATTTGATAGTGCTGAACTATAAGTGAATTGGCCTTTCTTTTATTTTTTTGTGGTGAAATAATAGTAGATTAACAGTGTAAGGAACTACTTGCTACTCACACTTTAAAGTATTTTAAAATATAAATTAATCTTGCATACAATCCTGGTCAGGGACTTTTTGAAGGTAAGAGAAGGTGGCATATTGTTTTCTTTCATGTTGCTGAGGTTTTGGGGTTGGAGAAGATGCTTGATCCAGTATTTACTGTCATTTTTTTCCAAAGCAGTAAAAAGCAAAACTGAAAAAATCATAATTATTACTTTATGCTGTTTGTGACCTTTGCTCACATTTATGTGTACAATACATATGTGCATAATTTTGTATTTTAGACCAAATGGGAAAACCATTTATTGAATTTATTTATTTGTTTGTTTATTTATTTTGCTTATACTAGCCATGCAGCACTCAGTCAGGCTTGAAAACATATCCATATACACAGATACTTGTTTCAGTGTGCATGTGCTGTGAAGAAAACTGATATATGCATGGTGTGCTGCAGTGTTGTATGCAAGTTAATATATAGATAAGCCTTACTCCTGCAGGTCAATCTAAGTAGTGAGATCCTCTGGGCTTTTTAGAAGTCTTTTGAATTTACAAGGTGTCTGTGTAGGCACAACAGACATGTGAATACAGGACTGGGTCTTGGAATATGTTCATATGAGGAACTTGGTTTATGTCACCTTGAGGAGGGGCAGCGTGTTGCCTGCAGTAAGTGGTATCTATTCATGATATGTGATGGTTGGTAATTGACTGAATGTATGAACAGCTCCAAGGTGGGGAGTAACCCTTTAAAGTAGCTGTCTTGCTGTGTCCCAGCTGATCTATAAACTTACACTTGCAAACTTCCAGGGAGAACGTTACCCAACACAGAGGGAGTGCTGTGATCCCCTTTGGTATGCAGAGAAGATTGGTGGGTAATTTCACAGTTGTTGTGTTAGCTTTCTCTCAGAAGTCAAGCAGATAAATCATAGCACCGTGATTCCTTGAGGAGTTGAGGAGGAAGCTTTTATTTGCATTCAGCAGCAACCTCCTTCTCCCCTCTCTTCCTTCCTCTTCTCACCAAAAATACCCAAACCAGTGACCCAGGATACAGGTTGGAGACAGAAATTGAGTTTACTTCTGAAGGTCAGTGTTCTGGAAATACAGTGCTGTTGAGTTTGCTCCTTCAAGAGGCATGCAGTAAAACCCTAGGTAATACCCGTGAGAAAAGAGCAGTCATAGGTGTATTCATATTCTGTTTTTTACTCTTTTTGTTTTTTAACTCTTTTTCCAACTTTTTAATCAAAGAACTCGATCCTTTGCTTTGCTAGAGTAAACTTGCTTTCTTCTTTAAGCTTGTGTGGTGTAGCGGATAATCACTGATGAGTCATCAGTATAAAGAATGCTTTTCTTTTCCAGAAACAAGCAATCTAAATAATGTAGTGTAATAGAGAAGCTGTTGGGGCACCTGCGCCTCACAGTAAGTCTGGGTCTCCTGGGAGCTGGTGCACATTTTTCACTGAGCTGCAAGTATCATTTTTAGAACCAGAAGTATCCAGTTTTAGGAAACAGAGAAAAAAATCTAGGCAGATATTATCCTGTGCCACTTAGTAAGGTGGAAATAATGCAAATTTAATTCCCGATTTCAGGAAATCATATATAGTAACATATAGCAAGTCCCAAATCTAGCTTGTGTTTTCACTGACTGTAGAATGTGATTCATTATTTTGATATGGGTGATGTCTGTTTCATATGTAATGTGGGCTGGAGGGCAGGGTTTTTTTTATTGTTGTTGTTGTTAAGTGCTTTTAGTCTATTGAGAGATCTTGGTGTACTTTGCAGAAGATAACTCATTTTCTGGGCGTTATTACAACTCACACCTCAATGATCATTTAGGCTATCATACAGACAGCTCTAGATTAAGGACTTTGTCTGCTAAGAACTACTTTTATGATTTTCTTCTGGGGTGTTTTTAAGCTGTCAGCCCTTAAAATCCTCCCTTGTAAATAGGAATTTCTTTTGCTGCCTCCTACATTCATCCTGTCTGGCAGAAATTAATTATCAGAACAAGGAGAAAGAGCATAAGTATCAGGATAGTTTAGCTGCCTCATGAAAAGATAGTTGAAGATTCATGTTATATATGTAGTATTGCTTGATGAAAAACACTGAACTACTGTTTTACTTAAATCGGAGAAATCCTGTGCCAATTCCTTTTGAATGCAACAGTAAACATTGGGGCCCTTTTGATGTATTAGATTAGTTTCCGTTCTAGACTGACTAAGCACTCTCAGGGTGGAGAATATAGACACTTCAAGCTTCATGGAATGCTTGTATTTGTACCAAGAGTATTTTTACTCCAAGGATTTTGACTGCATAGGAGCAGCCGTGCACTTCTTGAGGTTGGTATTCATACTGCCTTTTCACAAATAAATTAACTGCAACAAGGTGAGAATCCAAAGTTGTTTTGCCCAAAATAATTGACAGAGCTGAGAGTGGAACTACAAGTCCTGACTTTGATTCAGTGCTCTGGCCACTCTCAGGTTTTGCCATTTGTTTCAGCTGTTTCGGCACATGCAGGTGGTGGGAGGGATAATATTTATGATAGTTTAGCTTTTTCATGGATTTTCCTTCATCCTTTTGTAAACAAACGATTTTTACATTGCCTAGGAGTTAACTGTCAGTACTGATTTATGTCAATATACTTGAACGTAAATCTCTATCCTTTAAAAATTGTGATTTGTACATGGCTGTTAATGGTTTTAAATTAAGAGCAGAGGAAGAGCATCCAAAAGCCCCTCAGCTTTTCTGTCACATTCGTCCCCATGTGAACATCATTTGCTTCATTTTTATTTCTGGAATGCTATTATTATGGACCTAAGGTTACGAGTTTAAACTTTCTTTTGGGTTTCTTGCTTAAGATCACCACCTCTTAACCTAGTTTTCATAATTACCTGATTTGGGCTGAGGTATTGAAGGCCTCAACACTAGGTCCAGTCCTGTTTAACATCTTCATTCATGATCTGGATGATGGGGCAGAGTGTACCTTCAGAAAGCTTGCAGCTGACACAAAACTGAGAGGAGTGGCTGATATGTCAGAGGTTCGTACTGCCATCCTGAGGAATCTTGAAAGGTTAGAGAAATGGGCTGACAAGGAACCTCGTGAAGTTCAAGAAGTGCAAAGTCCTGCACCTTGGGAGGAACAGCCCCATGCACCAGTATATGGTGGGGGCCACCCAGCTGGAAAGCAGCTTTGCAGAAAAGGCTCTGGGGGTCCTGGTGGACACCTAGTTGCATCAACTGTGTGCCTTAATCAAGGGCAATGTGCCCTTGCCACAAAAAAGGCTAACGGTGTCCTGGGCTGCGTTAGGCGTAGTATTGCCAGTAGGTCAACGGAGGTGATCCTTCTTTTCTACTCAGTCCTAGGAAGGCCACACCTGGAGTACTGTGTCCAGTTCTGGGCTCCTCAGTAGAAGAGAGACAGGGACATACTGGAGAGAGTCCAGTGAAGGGCCACGAAGGTGGTGAAGGGACTGGAACATCTCAGATTTGAGGGAAGGCTGAGAGAGCTGGGACTGTTCAGCCTGGAGAAGAAAAGGCTGGGGGATGAGGAGGGGATGATGGATCTCATCAATGTCTATGAACACCTGCAGGGAGAGTGCAAAGAGGACAAAGCCAGGCTCTTCCTAGTGGTGCCCACTGACAGGACAAGAGGTAGTGGGTACAAGCTGAAGCACAGGAGGTTCCATCAGAACATCAGGGAACACTTCTTTACTGTGAGGGTGACTGAGCACCGGCACAGGTTGCCCAGAGAGGTTGTGGAGTCCCCCTCCTTGGAGATATTCAAAAACTGTCTGGATGTGGTCCTGGGCAACTTGCTCTGGGTGTCCCTGCTTGAGGCAGGAGGGTTGGACGGACGATCTCCAGAGGTGCCTTCCAACCTCAACCATTCTGTGATCAGTAGGAGACTATCTGGGCTGTTCTGTTCTGTGATTTTAACAGCTAGAACAGAGACGGGAGCTATTACTGTGCAGTAATCAAATCAGTAATCAGTTATCATTTCCTCTGAGCTACCATAAACTGCATCACAACTGAAATTTGGGAGTCTAAACTAACCAGTTATGTTTCAATCTGTATTGAATAAACAAAGTCTCATTTAATTTAATTTGCATGTAAATGTAAATTACATTTTGCATGTAAAGTAAATTATATTTTAATGTAATTTGCAATGTAGGAAATTTGGATTTCTTAACAGTTTACCAAGAAATTTTGTTGAAATCTCTGCATGATTAAATATAATTTATATTTATCACTTTTTGATGGTTAATTGCAAGAAGATATTTCAATTGGCTAAATTTTAGTAGCATGTTACAAATCATTTCCTCAATCATACCATTTCAAAGGACCTTGTCTTCGATAGGGAATGAATAAATGGCACACATGATCAGGACTTTCAGTTCATGTTGTACTTGGAAGAGCATAGTGTGGAAAACACACTTCGAAGAATTGCAAAACCAGAAATCTGTAAACCGGACTTTAAAATTTTCAGTAACAATTTTCAAGTCTTCCAGTTGGGTGTACTTGGTGCTTACTAAGGAAGTATTATATGTACTAGCTATTGTGTATGATTGTAGGTAGAATTATAAATAAGAAATCAAGTAGTATTTATGTTATAAAGTGTTTTAAAACATAATCATTAAAGTAAAATTCTACTTCTAGATATAGTGTATATTTCAGTTGTGGGTAGTATTCTGAGAGTGAAAGTCAGCAGGTGAGGCATCTGGTAATGTATTATATTCTTCAGTTTTACAGTAGAAGTAAGAAGGTATTTAGATTACGTGCTTCTTTGCTATATGCAGTATACAACACAATTATTTCTGTGGACTTTTTTTCAGAGAGTAAGACCATATGGTAGAAGATTTTATTCTTCACAATCAGAGTGCTTGAAATAAATTTATTTTCATTCTGTGTGGTTATCAAGAATATTAAACAACTTGCTGAAGGGCTAGTGCCACTTAAATAAGTAGACCTACTTGAAAAAAAGTGTGTGTTGGTAATGAGTATTGATACTGTAATAATTCTGGTTTTGTTTGAGACCTTAGCATAGGGATCCAGACCCTTGTGACTCCAAGAACATACTCCTTTTTAGTACTCTTTCAGGAGCTGGATTTGGGTCATACAGTGCAGTAGATGACAACGAAGAGAACAGTTTATCTAATCTTGCGCTGCTGCAACAAATGCAGCCTATGAGAAGACTCAGTTGCCATGTACAGTTACTTTGAATTTCATTACTGTAGGCCTGACTTTTAAATAAAATGAGAATTTTCATCTCTTTGAATATTTATTTCTATGGTGTAGGACTAGGATATTAAAAATACTATATTTTGCTGGCAAGGAAAATATTTTGTGTTAAAATTGTGTTCTGTACTATCGTCATAGAATTCTCCCTCTGGAGTCTCATTTTTCTACTGTGAATCAAGAAAGCCGTGCCTTGCACTGGCCTTAGACTTGTATACAAGCTTCCTGTGCATTAATTTCTTTAAGGGCACAAAGAGATAATTTCTCTTTCCTATATTACAGTACAAAAGATGGGATATATTGCATATTTCATTGTGTACAACTGATTTGATAAATTTTTCAATACTCAAGTCATAGCCTTTAAACACAAACGAAATAAATAATAGGAGTATTTTGTCAATTTTGCACTTTTTTGCTTTCAGAAATTAGCACCTGGAGTTAGTCAGTTTGCTTATACTTGTGTACAAGACCATCCTATCTGGACTAACCAGCAGTTTTGGGAAACAACCTTTTATAGCAATGTGCAAAATCAAGTTCGGTCTCTCTACCTTACAGCCAAAGAAGACAACCATGCAGTACAATTGAGACAAAAGGTAGGAGAGTATATTTAATACCAAGGTAGTATTTTTACTTACATTTTGATTATCTTCTAAGTTGTAGAAAGCTAAGTTACTATTTCTCAAATTTTACGTTTTTCTCTCATTTTTTCCATATTAAACATACTTTCCATATTAAAGATACTGATAAATTTCTATATTCATAAAAGCTGTACTATTACTTAGCATCCAAGTTAAACCTATGAAAAAGTACCTGAAAATCTCAATCAGGAAGAACTCTGCCAATGAAGAAAATGTCTTAACATTTACGTGTGCTCTTCTGAAAATACATATTTCACTTCTAGAATATCAACTTTATTGTAAAAATGTTGTTTGCGCTTAATTTTCTGAAGAAAAATAACCTTTATTTAGCTAATATGAAAACACTGGTATTTGAAAGAATTTTTTTCTAAGCAGGAAAGCAATGTTTTCATAAGTTATCTTGTGTATCTTCTAAACTCCTAAAATACATTTTTATCCACTTAGCAAAAACCATAGGTAGCAAATCCGTCTTATTAAGCTTTGGCTATTTTATTTCAGACTGTACATGTATTCCTTTGTCCTTAACATGAACTGAGAAAATGTAACTCTTGTTCTAATTACTTTCATGTACTTTAATATGATTGTGCTGTATGTGGTTGGATATATCCACATCTAGATGTTTATCATACAGATTATAGCTGAATGCATAAGGAATAGCTAGCCCAAAAATTAGATAATTTTCAAACTCACTTTTATTTTATAGCAAATAGTCTACCAAGAACAAAAATCTACCTTACAAGATAGAGCTGATGATAGTTATTTGCAGGTAATTACTGCAAAGCAATATCCTGAAAAAAGAATCTCGTGAATTTTTAAAACAAGTGAAAGCTCCTAAATATTCTGGTATCATTTATTTTTGATTAGGAGGTCAGCTTAGAGAGAGAAGTACAGAAAGAGCATTTTCACAGTTTAAAGCCTTTTTAGGGCACTTTGATACTTAGCAGTGGTGGAAGTAAATCACACTGATATTCAGTTATTGATCTTTGGCAGTATACAATAACAATAAAAATAACAAAATTTTAGACTTATCTGCAGAGCGCTATTGTTTGATACTGCCCTTACAATTTTTATGTAAAACCACTTTTTGTATCATTTTTCCACACTTTAAGGTGTAGTTTTCCTGAGAATAGTAACTTATCATATAACAAGGTGACAACTAGCAATGGTTCTATTATATCAAGAGCTTAAGGTAGCAGCAGTTCTAGTGGCCAGTGTTAGATTGTTACCAAGCCCTAGGCTGATTTCTGTTGAATGGCATTGCCTGCTTTATTAAAACTGGGGAGATCTTCCAGAACACAAACTGTCTGTCTCAATAGGAGGAAAGTACACCTGTAATGCAAAAAAGAAAGTATAATGGGAATTCTTGCAGGGTGCTAAAATTACAATTTTTAAGAAGGGGCTCATACACACAGTAAAAAAGCTATTTATAATGCCTCTTCTTTTATGAAAATATGGTTATCAAATAGGTGACTGAAAAGTGTGTGCTACCCAAAGAAATACAGCACTGTAAAGAGAAGTAAAATGGAGAGAGTCCCAGAAACCCCAGAAATTCCCAGAAAAAGGAAACATCTACTTAAACTGTCATGTGTTTGTATGTTAAATTAGCTGAACTTAACTTAGTATGGAAAAAAACATTTACAGGATACTTAGTCCTTTAATAATTTAATATCAGGTGTTAGGTCACTAATATCAGCTGGCAGATTCCATTATTCTGATTTCTTCAGGCTATAACATAATTTGGCTACATGCCATCTATGTAGTTTGATCCAAGCAAATACTAGAATTGAACTCCAGCATGCAAAGACATGAATGTTTCAGCTGGTCTGGAAACTACATATATAAAAGCTTGCCTCACCTGAACATCCTAGGAATTTGGAGAATATCATCTGCATCAAGCAATCAGCTGCATGTTATTTCTCGATCTGGTTTGTGCTTGTTCTTATGTGAGCTAAGAAGATAAGCTAAGGAGACCAGCTGTATTAAAATCAGTAAACCACTCTGAAGAAACATAAAAGATTGTGTAGCATAAAAAAGATCTAGAAAGAAATGATGTTATTTAGACCTGTCCACATTATGCTATTTGTGTATTTCAGTAAACTATCTTTAATTCTGAGTTGCTATAATCATACTCTCTGTAAGCCCTACTGAACATAACTGCTTTTTCTTTTTAAATAAATATATAATTAAAATAATTGAAGATTTTTATTAAACAATTTAATAAACATTGTTTGACTAAACATTGTTTTTTGAGTTATAGCTTTATTTGTATGTCTTTTAGGAGAAAAATTCTGTAGGTCCAGACCATGATAAGACAGCAATGGACTTGGCTGCTGAGCAGTTGCGACTATGGCCGACTCTTAATAAACAAACTCAGCAGGAGCTAGTCCAAAATGAGGAAAGTACAGTTTTCAGTCAGGCAATTCATTTTGCTAACCTCATGGTCTACCTGCTAGTACCACTGGATACAAGTAAGAACAAGTTATTGAGAACGTCAGCTACTGGTGACTGGGAGAGCGGTAGCAACAGTATTGTCACAAACAGGTGGGTACACAAGTTCAATGGTAATCAGTCATAATGAGACGCACTATTTTCAAAAACTTACTAGTTTTCAGGACTTACTCTAAATACCATATTTTTTCAGTATCTTCTTTTCAAGTTCATTAATTAAGGAGAGTAGAAACCTAACATGATTCCTCTTAAGTGATGAAGCCTCATCTGGACTGATTTACCGCCACTTAAAGGAACATGAAAATTTTACTGCTTCAGTAAGAATTTTTAATATAGTAATGCAAATGTTGAAGACAAACACTAGGGTATGATGAGAAAAACAGCAGCCCAAAAACTACTCTGTCAGTTTTTCTATAACTTGAAAAAAGAACTTTCATGAACCTAAACTCAAGAAAGTATATGTATAACATCCTTAAAATCACTGCTACAGCTTCAAGGAAGAAAGGCACAGAGGTCAGAAAAAGCAAGAGGGCCGTACGGCTGGGGCAAATGTTAGATTACTAAGGAGACAGGAGGAGTATAAAGACAGTTACTTTCCCTAGCACGCAAATCCAGGAGATTTCATAGCAAGCCTTCTTCCCTGTCTACTTATTGTCTTCATTATCACCTATGATCAGTCAAAATTCCCATCTGATAAAAGTGTAGAACACTATATGAGGACACTGACGTCAAGTAAATAGGCTATGGGTATCGAACTCCCCATGGCTACTCTTTTCTGCTGACTAAGCACCTCTAAACTCGGGCATTAGGATATGCTCAGTAGAGAAATTGCAGTCGTAGAATCATAGAATATTCTGAGTTGGAAGGGACCCACAAGGGTCATCGAGTCCAACTCCTTCAGTGTATGTTACAACATATGAATCTGGCCCATAATATTGTTGTGGGAAGCGTTTTCAAATGTTCAAAATACATCTCCCACTGACTTGCTTGAATTTTCTATCTGATGCACAAAAAACTTTTCATGTAGCCCTTTTTGTGCTTTTGAATGCTTTATTCTGCAACCATAATATTAATTTATCTTTTTGTATGTAACAGAAACATTCATTTCTGTTTTATCATGGGTTGCAAATAATCTACTTAACTTTATGAAGAGAAGAAAACATAGAGCTTACTTCCAAGCAACTGATCCATTTTTTTCTCTTGCGGGCTGGTCTGCACTGTATTCATGGAGGAAAAGTTGTCCTTTGTCATCATGTAGTTCTGACAGTGTTAATGATAGAGAGGATACAGTTTAATTGTGCTTCCAGCATATGTTTTCAGCAAGTGGTGTATGTATTGTTACTAGAAAAAGATACGGCTTGTGTGTGTCTAGCCAAGTATACTATCTGCTTCACCAGCTGAATTTTTCCACACTTGAAATTTCTTTTATTTATCTCCATAGTATTGCAGGCAGTGTTGCAGAGAGTTATGACACTGAAAGTGGATTTGAGGACTCTGAGAACAATGATATTGCAAATGCAGTTGTACGCTTCATCACCAGATTTATTGACAAGGTTTGCACAGAGAGCGGAGTTACACAGGATCACATCAAGGGTCTTCATTGCATGATACCAGGTAAGAATTGTGACAAAAATGTGCATTTGTAGTCTTTCTTTTTTCTGCTTTTCTACTGAGAAAAATACACATTTTAGTTTCAGTTAGTTTCAGTAGGGATAGAAGATCAGATTTCCTTTCTAGACTATAATTGCTGTTGAATTTCAACTAACTATTCCCTTGATGGTTAAATTCGAGAATTGCAGAATATCAGAGTTCTAATTAGATTGCAACTTTCTCTTTCATATTGTGCCAGACTTCACTTATGGTATTACTGATTTACAGGCATTGTAGCAATGCACATAGAGACCCTGGAGGCTGTCCATCGTGAGAGTAGAAGGCTTCCACCAATACAGAAGGCAAGTATTATGAAACGTTTTTGTGTTCTTTACAAGTATTAGAATCATGCAATTTAGTCATCTTTTTTCCCGTTCATAATGTTAGGAGGAAACATCAAAACATTTCAAGAAATTTTCCACCAGTGATAAATAGTGCTTGGCTTTGGTCTCATGAAATATAAGCCTACAAAACTAGTAGAGCGAAACTTCTGATCTTAAACAAGCTGTTGCATACCTGCTGTTCTTTGAGAACCATTTCGCTTAGTTGAGTCCACACTCCATGTCCCGTCTTTGGAATTAGTCTCATAACAATTTCGTTTTGAATCTTTTCATGCCAAATGTAACTAGGCTGAGGTATAATAACACTGGTATCCCTATTACACTTACACTAATTTATTTGCATCAGCCCAAAATTCTACGACCAACTTTACTGCCAGGAGAAGAATTTGTTTGTGAAGGTCTCCGTGTGCTGCTGGATCCTGATGGCAGAGAGGAAGCTACAGGAGGACTGCTTGGAGGTCCTCACATCCTCCCTGCTGAAGGAGCTTTGTTCCTTACCACCTACAGAATTATATTTAAAGGCACTCCTCACGATCAGCTGGGTAAGAAAAACTAAACAGTGATAACTGTGGTACTTCAAATAGTCAGGACTTTGAGCTGGTCTACCCATCTATTCAACCATCAGCATCAAAATGCATATACTTCAAAGTATAATTTTTCATGTTGATCACATTAGAATAATCTTTTATTACAGGTTTTTATCACTAGATATTACAATGATTGATCTTGATTTTGCATTTAACTTAACTACAACTTATTTCTTCAGATGAGGCAACATGTATACTGTGTTCTTATGTATTTTCTTATACATATGTTCAAACATGTCTGTGGATTCTACTACTTCTAGCTTTCCATTAAACAGTTTTTTTCAGTCACTGGAATTGTTTAAAATGGAAAACATAAGTTAGTATTCTCCTTAAAATGATTATAAACAAATTAAGTATTGCTTTTAATATATAATGGAAATAACTCTTCTGAATGATAAATTTTCATATTTTGACACCTGCCATTTCTAAGCAAATTAAATCGTCTTTCAGAAGCATACATTTATCTTGGAAAGTTCATGGTCACATGTAAAGGAATTAGGATATAACATTCATTGTTTATAAGGTGGATAATGCAATATGAAAATGGAATAAGTTTGAAACTGTTTCTTCACCCCCTTCCAACCTAGGTTTTTGGGGTGCATTTCCAACATGTAGAAAGACTCAGAGNCAACATGTAGAAAGACTCAGAAAATATTTTTCCAACCATCCCAACTGAAATTGAGCAGAAAAAGTGAATGTTTCAGATTACTTTCAGATAATACTTTGGGAATTTTCAACTTTTCAGGTATTTTGCCTGAAATTAATTCTGTACTTAATTCTGTACTGTAATTCATTATTTTCCTATTGCTTTGTACTTAATCATTCCTATCTGTTCAAAGTACAGCATGATCAAAACAGATCTGATTCTGTTATCTAACAAGTATCTATAAATACAATTCTGTGGTCCTCAGTGGGAGAGCAGACAGTGATACGGAGCTTTCCTATTGCGTCTGTTACGAAGGAAAAGAAAATCACTATACAGAACCAGCTGCAGCAGAGTATGCAAGAAGGACTGCAGATCACTTCAGCTACCTTTCAGGTAAAAGGAAGTTTTGTAAAATTTATGTAACACAATCAACTCAAAATACTTTTGAGCAGCACTTCGTCCTGATACTTGTGAAGAGTTCAGTTTCCTGCCCTGTAAAGTCGATAGAGTACGTGGACAACTCTCGTAGAAACCCTCAATTTTTTTGGCCTAGTTGATATTCACAGTGTTACTGTTTTCGTATTTGATTTCTTCCTCTCCTTTCCTCACCTTTCTATTTTGGATCCAGTAAAGGGCTATTTTGGGTCCAAAGTCTCTTCATGTGAGTAAGTAGAGAGGCTAGGCAGGCCAGTAGAATTCTCTCTCCCCCAGCTACATATAATATGGAAAAGCTATAAATGTTGCCTTTCAAGACTTCTCACTTTACCAGCTTTCTGGAAAAATCCATGGTAGAGAGTCATAGTACATCTCGAATGGAAACTGCACTTCCAGAAAACTTTAGGGTAGCCATCGGTAGCCAGAACCAACGGGCCTCTGTATNNGGGCCTCTGTATGAAACACCCTGACTTCTACACAGATCCTGGTGTTTTCCTGTCTTTAGAAGCCCCCTCAGTGTGTTCAGCAGAAGTATTTACTGCAGGGCAATTGACAGAGATGGACTTCTAAGAATTAGGAACCATGAAATCCCTGAAGTCTCTAAATGTTTCTTATTGGTGGCGATCTAATCTATGGTCAAACCCTAGGAGATGGAAAGTTGAAGGCAAAGAATTTTATATCACAAACTGAAAGTAGACTTCAGTGCTTAAGACAAAAAATATTCTGTTGGGTTGGCTGATGTCAGAAATATATTTTCATCGAGAACAATAGCGCTTTAACATTTGAAAATAAA
>VXAL01014002.1:8431-29818 GCA_013399475.1 Chauna torquata
CTCTTCTTTTTAGCTTCCTTACAGTCAATAAGGATGGATAGATATGGAGATGTGGATTTATTCAATTATTTATTTTAGTATCAAATGAGTATCTGAGGTAGGATAGGTGCTTCTTGGAGGAATTAGCTTACACTGAAGTTATTACCTTCTAGACAGGGTAAATCATGCAGGAGGAAAAGCTGAAAGGAAAATCCTTATCACACAAAAAGGGACAAATTGCACATCAGAAAGAAATCATGTAAAACAGAACAGTTGCAGCTAAAATAAACTGATATAAGCACGTATTTTCTACTGAAGTACAAGGAAATATACAACTGCTGTTAATTAACATCACTTTAGGTGATGTACTGTTTTTTGGTTGCAGAATACACATCTAGTACTACAGTGACCAAGAAAAATCTCCACAGCCTGTTTGCCCAAGTCCTTTCTCTTCCAGAAATAGTATCAGTATTCATATTGTTAGGCACTGTTGAAACCAGAAGCATGAAAAAGAAGAGGCTCCTACAGTGCATGCCCCTCTCTGGCACTGATTCTTAATGTGCAGGCAGATGAACTTATCACATCTTACAACTACTCTTTGTTACCCTGTGGAGGGGGGAGCGGGGGGGGAGGAAAGAAAGGGAAGTTCATGAAAAGACATATAATGTATACAGGTACCATATAATTCAGTGCAAATTCTCCATCCTCAGTGAATGGGAAACTTCCTGAATATAGTCTGAGTATACTCAAAAAATGTTCCATATTTTCTTTTTAGAATATTACATTTAATGCCATTAGAAATTTGGTTGCTAAACAAAAATAGAATATACCTCGTTCTTTAGCTTCCAGTCCTGGAAGCTTTACAGTCTTCAGGCAACCGCATATGGAATTCAGTTGCCCAAACACATGTTTTCTAGAGCTATTTGAGATCCCCTGCAGCACCCAAAGCATCCACATTGAACATAGGTAGATATAATTCAATCACTCTGCAAGAAACAAGCCCTTCTAGAGGCCAGGAGTGGTATGTTAAGAGTAAGTGTTAGAAACCGGTTAGCAATAGAATCCTGCCCTTGACAGTATCTTTTTCTTGAACTTTTCTAAAGACCAAAGAATCACCTCAGAAAATGGCCATGGAAAATATATAAAAGAAAGTATATCTTTCTTTACACTGTGTGTCATCAGCCTGCGATATTCACGGCTGCAGGGAAACGGGAAAGGCAGGGGCTATAGATTATTTTTTCAGAAGGGTTGGATAATTTTACAGCCAATAATACTATTTGTAGTTACCTACGTAAAGATGAGGGCAATCAAATGTTATGCTTCGGGGAATAAGACAATTGTTACAGAGGAAAACAGGAATTCGTCCACTTCATTGTCTTTCTCCATGAATGGCATTACTTACTTTGTGAAATATTTCATATTGTTTTATCTTGTTCTGAAGGAACCATATAGTTCAGTGATGTATTTCTATGCAGAGAACAGTCACATGTTTGTGTATCCTACTTTGAAAAGCGTATTTGCAGGTTTAAGTTCATTAGTGATGTCTTTTTCACTTTGTGAAATATTTGGAGCAAAATAACCAAAGCCTATAGAAAGATATTAACATATTAATACAGAGTACTATGTATTTTTCTTTAAAAACTGTGCCAAAAGTACTCTTACTGATTTTCAACTTAAAAAATTAAACTTTTCACTCTGTCAACTGATTTATATCTTTAAGGTGACAAAAAGGCTATAGAATATAGATTTTTTAATCAAGTATGGTTCTGTTCAGAGCTAAACTTGTAATTCTACTAACAGAAGGTTGATAATAGCTTTGAAGTGCAACAACACTTTCTGCCCACACACAGAAATGACCTGTAGGGGATAAATGTGCCAAAAGGGAAATCCATGCACTGTTTGATTTACAACATCATTTTTAATGATGGGACAAAGAAACAGCAACAGAATGCACTTGTAAATCCTTCTATTTTTCAGACTCAGCATCCAAAAGACAAATATGATCCGATAATTTAAAGCTGCTTGTGTCAAATGGAAGGTAGCTGTACAGACTGTGATTTTAAAAATGAACAGAGCCTTATTTAATGCACCACTTGCAGGTACTGCAGTAAAAGAGTGAAAAAAATATTTGCTTCAAAACCGAAATTCAGAGCTTTTTTGGATCAGACTATTTACCTTTTTCTGGTAAACAGTGCTAAAAAGAAAACAAGCTGATGTTTTCACACACCTTTAAGACACTTCAGCCAAGTTTTGTGTGTTCTATGGTTTGGTTCACAGACCTATGTACTTTTCTACTGTCACAACAAAGAAGTTGAAATATTGTGGCATAAGACCAGTAATGGGTAGATGGAACCAGAGATTAAAGACTGGCAACTACTTTGGCTGACTTTGCTGCAGAAACTAGTATCTCACTAGCTTCTTTGTGACTTGTTTTTTTCTGGTTCTCATCAAGATTATGGGACTCTTTTTGCTTTTCAAGCCAAGTATGTTCATGAGGTTAACACTTCATCCAGGAATAAGGGACAAAAATTTTTTGGCCAATTTGATATCTTTTTCATGCTTTTTGTACCTCAGAAATATCTCATGTATCTGAAAAAGTAAGAAATGTGGTTCCTATCTATACAGAGTGTGTATGCATCTAAGAGTACACAACTTCACTTGTATACTTATAAAACTTCAGTTACGTATATATATGTCAGTTGACATGTGCATTCAAATACATTAAACACATGCACAAAAATATGGATAACCAGTACTGATTAGTTTGTGGTTTTAAGTTCTTTAAGTATAAAAAATGCAGATTATGTTGCCATTTCTACTCATGATTGGTGAACCGTGTTCCATAGCCAGTTTTTAGCAAAGGAAGTCAGGTCTTAATTAAGTCCAAGCTGCAGACATACACACACACACACACACACAAAAGTCCCTTAATACACTATCAGCCTATTAAACTTTGACACATTTCAAAATCATACATGCCCATGCTAAGTCTAGAAAAGGTTATTAAGTGGTGTAGTTTGTTGTGAAAACTACGTATTTAATGAAATCTACTTAGGGAAAAGAACTTTACATTATTTTTGTTTAAATTATAAAAATGGGAAATCTTATTATCTCAGCTTTTTTTTTTTTAGTAAAAGTTTCAGAGAGGAAAGTAAAAAACAAACAAACAAAACCAAATCAAATCAAACAAACAAACAAGACAAAACAAAGTAAAAAACAACCAACCAAATAAATCCTAGGCACTTTAATTAAGATTTGAAAGCAACTATATCTGGTATAAAATAAGCGTTTGTAAATAATTCTGCAAAAAAAAAAATTAACATTAAAATAGTGTATGACAAGCAGGAAAACTATCTCAGAGCTGATACATAAACAATCTCTAGGAACAGATGTTTATGTATGGTTTTATAAAATAGAATGATAATTCTATAGAAAAATACATGTATAGTATAATACATTTCTACCACATATAAAAATTTCATGCATTGTTATATGCAACATGAATCAACCACAGACTTTCCATTATTCCAGAATTCTATAAATGCATGTATGTTTTGAGTTCCAGGCAGCAAGATGTATGTATTAACAATGAATTTGACTGTTCAGTCTCCTGCATTCACTAGATCTTTTGTACTGCCATTTAGCATGAAGGAGATCTACTGCTGAAATTGCACGGTTCGTTTACTCTGTTATAGTCATATGGGATCTTACAACAAATGAACAGAAATTGTCTTTGCCTGTAGAAGCTCACAAGCTGCAGGTAAACCTAAAAAAGACTAAAGAAGACTAAGTGGATAGAGGACAGTCACTTATAAGAGTTCTACCATTAAGTAGAAATGATGATTACAGGATATGATGTAGAGTTTCAAAATATCCATTTTAATCTCAAATAGATGAAGAGCAGTATACTTTTGGGTAATTAATTATATGGACATTTTTTTTGGAGGAAAAAAAAAAGAGTGTAGTTTCCAAATTCTAATGTGGAAAAGTCTTGAATAAGTCTGAGAAGCCAACATACTAGGAGATATTTCTCTACATTTAAGTCAGAGAGCACCAACCAGAAACATATGTTTGCTAAACTTACAGTTGAAGCACAATTCATTTAAATTTAGCCAGACAAACAGTTACAAAATCATTATGTTGTTCACATCAGGCATAAAGATGAGTCCTTGGGTGTAAACTCAAACCACAAACTGATTATCATGTGCCATATATTGTCTTGTAGAAGACCATCACATTGTTTTACCTCTTTGAAGAATATGTAATACAACATCTAACTCAAGATTTTTTTTGGTAGAAATACCACAAGCACGTTTGTACATCTATCTTTGGGAACAAATTCTAAGCACTAGCAATTAGTTTGCAGTAGAAGAGAATATCTGCTGTTGTAAAAAAAGAAAATTCAGATCTCATGCATTTTCCTTCTGGGAGATTTCTAATATTCCTTTCAGTTCTGTACAAAAGCAACTTCACCATCAACCCATTCAGAAAGGCAATTTCATTTGGCTTAATAGGTACTTTCATTTTAAGCATTGCAGCATGCAATTTCTTTGCTTCACATTAGCAAAATGCTGTTTGTTATTTGAAAAGAAAGACAATCTCAGTACTATTCCAGTATTCACAAAAGCAATAGCTTTTTCTTTCTTTTAAACATTAACATAGCTAGACCCAAGTAGATATACTGAATTGCAACAGTGCTTATGTCCCCTTTGGCAACATTCTTTCTTGAACATTAAGTGTACACCACATATTAAGTTTTAAGGTGTAATACTCTAACTGGATTAAATTGGCAAAGTGTGATAAGGAACATACCTATGAAAGTACAGAGCTTTGTATAACTCATTTTAGCCTGGTTCCAGTGTGCTCTGGTTCAGGCACTTATACGTTATAATTTAAATCAGAAAGTATACATAAATATTTAATTTCCTCTGAATTCATTATATTGACAAGTGCTGAATATTTTACTGTAGTAATGTATGAAAAATAATGATGTTTCTATCTTTTGGTTTTCTTGTTGCCATATACTCTCTCTGCTTTTATGCAGTTAATTGCTGAAGACAATTTAAGAGGTAAAACCCATCTATACTAACTGAAACAGGCTTAAACAGTCAAGCTGACTGTTGATTTTTTGTTAAGCAAATGAAAACAATGGTAAATCATTGATTCAGTACAGAGACTTTAGAACATCATAATCCAGAGTTTATCAATTCTCTTCAGTTAAGGAACCTTCTGCTTTCCCTTTCACCTCTAAGAAAGATGGGATAAGCATAACTGTTTTTCCTTCCTGAGAATATCCTTTGTCCTCAGATTTAAATTCAATAAAAAATATTATGCAGAGATGGAGGAAATTTTCAATGATACATGCATATGTAGTCACTTGGCTTCCTTATCTTCCTTGCTGAACATCCCATGAATAGGTGGCCAAAATGAAACCTGAAGTAGATGTATGTAGCCCTATACGAACTGCATGTAGTTTAGCTTCAGGTGGAAGACATAACGTTTTTGAGTGTGTTCTCCATGGAGAATGTTATCCAAGAGGTCCTATCATTAGAGGAGAGGTGGTTGGATTGCTGTTACAGCCCATGTTAGACAATGAACAATCATTTCTTAGATTTTCAGTGAAGAATATTCAGGCACAGACCTTCTGGTGAAGTTTTGGGACTGTTTTGCCTTGCCGCATCTTTTCCTTCACTATCTTCTTTCTCCCATTCCTTGCAGATCCCCTGCACTCCTGGAACATGTGCCTAGTGCTCATATTACTGTATAAAAGGAGTTGATGTCATGATGGAAGAACGGCAGATGGGAGAAGCTGAGCCTTTTGGCTATAGTTGCTGCCTGGGTTTTGTGGTTGGAGTTGTCCCTTGTGCCTTGGCTAGGGCGGCTGACAGTACTCAGGCTTGCCTAGCAGATCCTGAGCTTGCAGGAGACTGGGGCCCAGCAGGATCCTGCTGTGTTCATGTCTCATCTACGAGACATGAGCCACCTCGGTTCAGTTCATGTATCTGGGCTCTTTCTGCTCCTCTTGGCTGGTGTACTTGGTGCTGAATGAACGGAAAAGGACAAAAGGCACTGATTAAGTTAAAAAAAAAAATGCTTATTCTGAAGCTTGAAAATTCTGGAGGTGTCTCTTCTCAGTACTAACAGCAGATACCTTTGTAATTTACTGTCCCCCATGTCCAGAGTCACAAGAAGAGAAGTCTAGCTGTATAACGAATAGTCTGCAGGCATTCAGGCAAATGCCTTTGGCTGCTGCCATCTAGAAAATTATAGTGGTTATCTGGTGACCACTTGATATGAGACATTAGTACAGAGAGACTGTGACCCTCTCCTGATATATCTTCTGATCTCCAAGACTGCTGAACCAGAGCTTATAATATAGACTTTAAAAGATTCAGTTTCTGCATCTCCAAGATTTGGTGATTTCTTTTTTAGCCCATTTTGCTGGTCAAAAATCTGTCATAAAAGAACTCTAGGTGGAGTAGGAATCTCATTCCAAGGCTTTAATTTTTCTCTCCTAAGTAACACTTTCATGAAAGAACATTATCATTTAATCTGGCAATGCAGCATGCAAATCACCAGAAGCTATATTTTAACTAGTGAAAGATGAACAGCAAAAGCTTGAAAATTCTTTTCACTCAGACAATGTCTAAATGGTAGTATTGTTATTTAAATATCTCCAGTCTATACGTTTGTGATGGAAATGTTCCTATTTTACATTAGGCATTCTTATGACATTTCCAGGTAAAGTGAAAAAAAAAAAAGGACAGAAAAAGATTTAGATGCATTTTTAAGCTTCAACATTAACATCAGTGTGCTTAACGCTTATTTTTACTTCCATATTTTTTTAGCCTGGAAATAACATACTGTAAATTAAAAATATAACAGAAATCAAGAAATCTGGGTTAGTTAAAAACTGAATATTGGAAAAATTCATCGGTTGAAAAGATCTTTTAAAAGCTGCTTTTCTGCCATTTGCACTAGTACTTTGTGTAGCTGAATGCAAAAAAGCTTATGACTTGAAGTAAAATGCTATTGTGCATCAACTTCTTTTAAGTTTTCAAATTAAGTTGCGGCTATAATATCGAGCATGCCTGCATCATAAATTGCTGACTATCAACTGGGCTTTAATGGACATCCATGTGTGTACTTCTAGCTATGCCAGCTGTGAGGTAATACCTGGTAGCACAAAATTTTTATTGCTAAATAAATCTTGTACTTTGGTTTATGATAACAGACTAACCTTTAGCTGAGTGACGTAAGACCACGTGCAACACTCAGGATGGATAAGAGTCCAGTGATGATTTCAGTAGTTATTACTTGTTGAGATTAAGTTGCTGAACAGGGGCCTTAAACCCTAAGAGTCAATCTTTTCTTCTGTCCTTTAGTATTCCCAAATGCATATGATTTAGTTGCTCATATTCCTTCCTTTGTCTTGTTATTCCTACCTTAAGGCAAAAATTTCAACTTCTGGAAAAAAAAAAAAAAAAAAAGCCAGTCAAATCATGGGGGTGGGTTGTGTGCGTGCAGGGGAAGGGTGGAGGGCAAAAATCCATTTTAGAATATTAAGACACAGATTAGGGGTTAAATTGATCTGGATGTTAGTTAATTATCCAAGTTGCTAGTGGAATGCTATGCATAATTTCTGCTCTTCATCTAAGAAGTCAGGCTCTGAGAAAACACAAAAAGTGCATGACAGCTCTCAGAGCTGAGCAAAGGTAGGTTAAAACTTCATGGGAGTGAATGAGATGACTTCAAGTGTTCTTTGGATTAAATATTTATCATCCAACAGTTTTCAAGAGCCTAAACACATTGCTAATCTTCATAAAGATGTTCTGCGTTAGACACAGGCATGTCTGTGTTGACTTTCTGAGCGAATTCCACGCACTCTGCTGTCTGTCTCCACATACCCATAACTGTGAATCACATTTTCTGACACCCAGCTGTCCCTCTGCACTGTAAAGAGAACTTGCGTGTCCAGATGTGTTTGTGCATTTCCATCTAAATGCCATGCGTCTAAAATTTATGCTCAAGTATGTGAAGCATTGTCTTACTAAGTCCCAGTGGTTTAGAGAAAAAGCAATAAATAAGATGTTACTAGATTCCAGGAGAGACACGCTTTCTACTTTTTGGAATAGTCTCTAGCTAATGGATATTTTCCTTCAAGCATTTTTCCAGGGTATTCTTTAACATGAGGTATTGTGGCCTTGTGCTGGCCAAGAGTTAATAAACAATCCAAACAAGAATGGAGTGTCAGGAGCCATGGTGTGGGCAATGGGTCACGCCAGTTATGATAAACAGCTACATTTTGCAAATATTTGTATTGTACTTATATTTGTACATATTCTACTGATTGTCTTTTCTCAGGTATTTTGTTTATCTTTTTTTCTTCTCTTTTGTCTTTTTATCAAGAAAGAAACCTCACTTCTATAGACTGTTGGTGAAACTAGTTCCCTGAGTAAAATTACAAAAAGAACTTTAAACTGAACTATAAAATTTTCCAACTGCAGAAAGTTTCTCTAGCAATGGAGTTGGTCATAGAATCATAGAATCATTTAAGTTGGAAAAGACCTCTAAGATCATCTAGTCCAACCGTCAACCTAGCACTGCCAAGTCCACCATTAAACCAAGTCACTAAGCTCTGAATCCAAACATTTTTTGAATACCTCTAGGGATGGTGACTCAGCCACTTCCCTGGGCAGCCTATTCCAATCCAAGCAGAACTTTTTTACAGTCCATCATTTCCATGATAGCCTGAAGTGAAGACCCAGATCTGAAAGTTTCTTTTCAGGGAGCTTTTCTTATAACACCGAAGCTGTGTTTCGCCTGGTACTATATCTACAGTTGGCACAGTTCACAAATAAAGGCACTATTTTCTTCATATTGGCCAGCTGCCCAGTGGACAGTTTATCATTTCACCTCATTCCTAAACTCTCACAAAGTAGAGCTTTGTGACTGATCATTTTCTTTCTCAGGTTCCTATTTCTGGTTCTCACCAAAGTTCTTCCTCCCTGTTAACAGGCACCGGGCAATGTTCTGCCATGCATTTGAACCTGAAACTAATGAAAAGAAAGAAATCAGAAACCAGCCTCAGTCACTCCTATTGATTCTTTAGTCTCAGTGACAACATCTCCAGAATAGAGGGCATGATATTAGCGATATTTTCTGTGATGTTCTTATGGCAATGACAGACTATTGGGTGCAAGAAACAACCAGGCTATAGCAAGTGTCCAAGACTCAATACAATCTGGATGCAGACCAGAATACAGAACTCAAAATACTAATGGCACTGATGTACGATTTCTTGAAGGTGCTTAATGAAGGGTTGACACCACTTCTCATGTCTGTTGACCTCTTTTCAATATTTCACACAGTCATTGATCATGAGAGATTACTGAAGGAAATGGCAAGTCTGCATAATGAATCTATCAAAATGGTCTAGCTTTTCTTTGTGTGTGTATAAATCAAATAAGGTGACAGGAAATGTCATATTTATCAGCTGACTTCATAAATACCACCTCTGTCTTTAAATGTATTCAACATCTATGAGCTGATCCTAGAAACAGCGTAATCATCACAAAATGAGTATGGAAACTACACAGCTGTCATCTTGCTTATATCTTCACCGCAGTCAGTAAGATGTAGTCAATTGTTGGCCAAGAACAGACAATGAACGAAGACTAGTTGTACCTGAATGAAGAAGAGTGAACCTAAACAAGGCAGAGATTGTGCTGAGGGAATCAATCAATCAATCAATCAATCAATAAATAAAAATAAAAAGCCAACAATTAAAACACCTTTGGGGAGTTTACATCCTCATATATGAAAATATCTTTTAGTGAACAGAGTTTAGTATACCAAAGTAATATCACAGTGATTTTAAAAAGACCTAATAGACAGTTTCTGTCTCAGTTTTTTCCACAAGATCCTGATTCAAAATGAATTAGTGAAGAGTAATTCATAAACTATTTCCTAACATTCAACTTCTTTGTTTTTAATATTGAAAATTCTCATATATTATGCCTTGAGCATATTAAAGGGCAGGAAGGATGAGAGAGAAGAGGAGAGAAATGGATCTGGATTTTAAAACTTTTGATGAAGCAGAATGAACAAAACTTACAAATTTGCTAACATTTCCACAAGCCATTACCTGGGTTAGAGTATTTAGAGTTTCTGATGTTAACTAATAAATTATGAGATTGCAATAACAGGTTTGCAGTTTGCATAAGGGACAGAAAAGGGCATGTTCACATTTGTTTGTGACTTTTAACTTATGAGTTTTACAGATGTTTACTAGTACTAATGGAATAATGATACTACTTTCAGATTCTGTGTGTTCTCACAAGCATGGTTTCCACCCCAAATTCTCTAGCTTTTCTTCTCTGGTCTGTCCTTTTACACTGTGCTCACTGTTAGGGATCTCTTCACTTTTAGTGTTTTCTTGGCCTGCTCTTCCTCTTCTGACTCATTAAAGTCTCTCCAGGTTCCCAATGCAGAGTTAGTTTCAGTTTCCTATCTCCTTGACTGACATTTTCATATCATTTTCCCAACCAAAAAATCTCCCCATCAAAAGCATCCTTGCCCAGACAGCCTGGGATTCTCTCTCTCAGCTCTCTCCCTAGCAAATATTTGGTGATTTCAGTTACTCTGTTTTCCTTAGCTAACCTGCTACAATCTCTTGGTGCATACCTGAAGATCCATCTCCCTCCTTAGGCATCATACTCCCAGTTACTCATATTACTACATTCAGTTCAACTCTTGCATCATTTCCTTTGAAGTGAGGACTCTGATTGCCATGTTGCTTTTGGCCAGCCTGGTGTTGAGAACAAAGAAGAGAAAAGCATATCTTTGCATAGTTAACTATTGAGCCCTGTATTGAGCCCTTTCTAGTACTGTACTATCCTTGCATCCATACAGAAAACATCATACTATGTTGGGAATGAAGTACCTGCAAGGAGTGAGTGAGAAGGTGGGTCAGAGCTCTTGCTCTGCAGCTTTGCATCTAACCCAGTGGATAGGAACAGGCAGCTCAGCACTCAAGCCCTCAAGTGATTTCTGAGACAGCAAACCCTTTGACTTTAGAACAACGTAAAATCAGACAGCGTAGAAGTTTCCAAAGGCAGAGATTCTGTTCAAAGGCCATTAAAAAATCATTTGAATTCTTCTCTGAATTGACCTTGCCCCTTTCTATTTTCTTCATTCCTAGTTTGCTTATCAGAAGCAACAAAGATACAAATGAATCTTTTCCAAACAGCATATGATTAGCTTCTGAATGAAAATACAAATGCCCCAAACTATGGTCAGGAAATTGTTATAAGAATTGTTTTAAGCATAGTAAACAAACAAACAAACAAACAAACAAACAAACAAAAACAACTTTCAAAATTCAACATTGAAAATGGTTGAAAAATTTTATGTTTGTGTGAAAACCAAAATATCAGCTTGAGTTTGCCTGGGAAAGGTAAGGTATGTGAAACTGATTAGTGATTATAAATGATTCGCTGTTTGACAACCTTACGCACAAGTAGTGCTATCAAAATATGAATAAAATGGCTGTTCAGGAGTGGAAGAAGTATGAGATGTTATCTTTACTGTAAATGTTAAAAAGTACCACTTGTCTTTAGTCCCAAATCACCAGTATAATTAGCAGAACGAAATGCCCCAAATTAAATAGGAATGCATGTGACAAGACATCTTTATTAAAAAATGTCAGATGATAGCAAGTAAATAATATGCAAACGAGTGGTAGCACCAGAATAAGATAATATAGAATATATGTCCATGCATATGACAGTTTTGTATAAGGCTCTCATGAAAAACTATCTAAGAAAAAGCCTGTGGAGAAGTGAAGCTTGATAAATGCTTTAGTGGCTGTCAGTTTAAAGAACAGTCTAAAGGTTAATTTAAAGAAAAAAATGTAGAATATGTATTGATATGGCAACTGAAGATAATGTATTATAATGATCTACATTTCATTTAAAATAGCTCTTTTAAATCTATTGAAGAAAGCCAAAACTAAATAAATAAAAAAAAAAAGCAATGCTCTGTATTCCTTTGCAAGGGAGAAAAACCAAAACAAAAACAAAACTGGCCTTTCTCTGACATGAAAATGTGCAAAAACTTCCAAGTGAAAAGGAAACAATTGGTCATGACAGACAGTGATGGACCATAGTATGTTTCATAATGTGTAAAAGCAATCATAAATTATCTTTGTTTCCTTTCCAAATAGAAAACAATAAGGAGGGAGAACAACCCCCACACATAAAAGCCAGTGTGAAGAACATAATTCATTTTTAATAGAAATATCTAGAAAGTAAAAAATGAATAGAAGATCTTTGTTCTTCTTTTGTATTCATATTGCCCATATTGGGCTATTAAAACAAAAATCATTGGAGGAAATAAAGTGGAGCCCTTCCTCCCCAGGCTATATTATGCCATAGATCTCAAGCTCCCTCAGGCCATACTCCCTGTGAATCACCCCCCTCCCTATCCCCAAAATACTCAGGTAGTCAATTCATATCCCACTCAAATGGCTACTCTATATGGGGGAAGAAGTTCTGTTCTCAGGAGAATGTTAGGACTGCAGCATGCGTTGCACTGTGAGCGATTCTTCCTGTGAGTGCAGCGACCTGATTTGCCCTGAATGTGCTGTTAGCCAAAAATGGAACCCTCTCTCTACAGAAATGAGGGCAGGAGAGGTTGGGTTGGGAGAGATCAGTACTCCAGCTTCAGGTACAGTCAATGAGCCCTGCTGTTACTTGACATCTTTAAAATCATGCAGCCAGATAGCTGTCCTGTGAAAATGCTGACATTGCCAACTAAGTCAAATTTAAACAATAGTTCCTTAAAATCCAAGTGATCAATATACTCCTTTTCTTCAAGTTTCCTCTTTTAATATTTGTGTGTATATATATATATATATTTGCAGTTGAAAACTCATTCATTATTTTCAGAGACAAATGTATTAGGGAAATGATAAGACAGTATGAACTCCTTAGGGATACCTTTGGTTCATAAACTGAAAATGGCTCCATGAGACAGAAGATTTCGTAGTATCAGGTAGGACAAGTGCTCAGGAGGTCCCTGGCCCAGCCGTGCTGCAGCAGGCTCAGTGCTGAGGCCAGGATGGGCTGCTCCCTGCTGGGGCTGAAAAATCCCCCAAGGATGGATCTGGCATGGCCTCCCCTGCTGTCCCAATGGGGAAAAGCCTTCTCCTCATGGCTGGTACAAAACCCTCCTGTTTCAGCACTGTGAAAAGCCTGGCTCCCCCTCCACGACCACCTCCCCGAGGCTGGGCCTTCCCCAGTCGTTCAGCCTCTCCTCACACGGCCACTGCTCCAGCCCTGACCAGCTCAGGGCCCTGCTGATCTCGTGCCCATTTGTCCACATCTCTGAAATCATTACTTACTATTCTCACTGATGGTGAATTTCAAACAATTGCTGTGCCACAAGAACATTTCAACAACACAGTTGTCCTGTGAAGTGAAGATAGAATCTTGTTTCTTCTCTTCTGTGCTTGAATAAAAGCAGAATAATTTTAATCTTAAGTATATTCATTATTTTGATGAATTTTAAAGCAACCTTGAAGTATTCATAAATTCTAATGAACTTAATATTTATTTTGATGATAGCTTTGCAACCTACATGTGCTCTGGTCCAGAAGTTGTTCTTTTTCTCTGTTACACATAGTTGCATATTACTCCACTTTCATGGCAGATTTGAATAAGAATTTTTTTAGCAAACTAATATGGAGATTGAGGCATGTAAATAATATTCTCCCAGAGACAAAACATCACACAAATCAGTACAGTTACACAGAGAATAATACCGTCCAGCTAACGAACCCTGAGATAAATTCACTTAGGTTTGACAAAAGGCTGTGAGATCTCAGAAGAGGAAGTGTTATTTCTATTTAGTTTTATTTATGTGATTTTATTAACAACTGCCATCCTTTGATGTGACAATAAACACAAAAAAACTAAAAGCAGCAAAAATCTTCCCTACACTTTTCATGGCTGTGGTTGAATTTCAGGCTGCTGGGAGGCCAAGCCAGCCTTGCTTGACCAAGATCTGGGTTCCCTGTTTGCAAGCTCCCAACTTTGGCGGTCCAGGATAGAAAAGCGCTTCCCATTCTGGTTTCATTCTGAGTTAAAATCAGGTTGAAGGTCTTGCAGAGTCAAGGTCCTGTGTCATAGAGCAGTGAATGCAGCTGCTTCTGTTGCTCTGTTGGCTGCACTGAACTAGTGGAAGACAAAATTGCAGACTTTCTGCAAACATTATCCTGGAGCTATCACATATATTTGCATACGGCTGAGCTGTGGTTGTAGTAAAATAATAATGTATTTTCAATTTGGTAAAATTTTGAGTGGTTTGGGAGGACTTGAAAAAATAATAAATAATACAGGCATGGACATGAGAGCAGACTACTTCTGTTTATTAACATACTGTATTTTCTGTACAATCCCTAAAAAAAATTTTTGATTAAAACACAATCTTTTTGTTTACATGATATGAGATAATGGAGAAAATCAATAGGTAAAACTCAAATAGCTTCCATATATTTTAGAATTATAACATTAATTTTATGTAAACACACTCATATAGTAGGAACAGATAATCATTCTGTTTTGTTTGTTTGTTTTTAAGTTGAACTACATTCTCTCACATTTTTTGATTAATGTGCAATATAACAATCTCCAATAAACCACTTATTACAGTATAAATCTACTCCAGCTGTATTTTTACAGCTCGACAGTTTTGATTGTCTTCTCTTTTCAGAACTGGAACAGAGTGTTTGTAATGACAGCTCAGCTGTCTAATCTTTTTTTTTTTTTTTTTTTACCTATGCACACCACCAGAGAGCTATACTAGAAAATATCATGACACTTGCAATAATGCTTTCAAGAGAAACAAATTCCTATGGGACAGATACTAAATGTGTTGTGAATATTGGGAAGAAAAGCATTCAGCGTGTGTGTTACTTGAAGTTCTCATTGGGCAATGTATATTACTACTGTACTTGGATTAAATGATGTAGATGGACTTATTTCATTTATCAGTGTAACATTGTAAAATTACTTCCTCATAAGAGTCTGGAAATTGTTTAAGCAGGGGAAAAAAATGCAAGTCCGATAAAATCATAAATGTTTTCTCCATCATTGCTGAAACTCTAATTTTCTTGCTTATTGCTTGAGTTGATAAAACAAATAAAAGGAATCTCAGAGAGATTTCTTTAATATGCAGAATGAATTTCAGTGTTCTCTCCCACTGGTATTTTTATGGAAAACCTGACTAGATGCTACACATGGAACAGAAAAATCTGCATTTAGATGGAAATATTATGAAATGCATGATACGGTACAAAGTAAGTCTTTTAATGGAGATAGCAAAGTGTTGCATTATATGGTTGAGTGGAATGACAGCATGCATATAGGCTTTTATGTCCAGCTGCCCTGAGTAGACCAAGAGAGCTCACTTTATTTGAATTTGAATCTAATATTGAAAATAACATAAAATAAAATAAGCCCCACAAAAATTCACCAGGGAAATGATTAGTGCTTTTACCAAGTAAAATGTTAAGACCTGTGTGAGTCACCACGGTAAACAATGATGATTTGTGCTTGCATGGTAATTTTTTTTCAAAGGATCCTTAAGCATTTTACAATCAAGAATTAATTAAGTCTTACGGTACTGTCTCTGTGATATAGATAAAGTGGTGCAACCATGACTAAAATTATACCCATAGGTTTTAACAACTATTTTAAAGTCACTGCAGTATCTGATTCAGTTTGAATATGCCCTTAGAGACATGCTTTGCTGCACTTTCTTTTTTGTTTGGTTTGCTAATATAACTGCAGCAAAACAAACAGACAGACCAAAAAAAAAAAAAAAACCTTAAAATTACTGGGCAAATTGGTGATTTATCACTATGAGTCACTAACTGCAAATGAAATTTAAAAATATAGTACATAGTGTAAGAAGTTAAATTTCTTTGTTGTAGAGAGTAGATAACACATTTCTCTTATGATAAAACCCTGCGAATCGTATTCATAATTTTTTATTGACTAAAACTAACTGAAAGTGATTCTTGTCAGAAGTTGTATCATATCTCAGAAACTAGTCTTTTTGTGTTCTCAAACTGCATCACTGTTGTGATGATATGGAAGCAAAATTGTGCTTCATGTAAATGGATGGAGACCCTTGATCTAATTGGGGAATTTTGCCCACAGTGATATCTGCTTCAAGAACATGTTAAGAGGGCAGACAAAAATGGAGCAACAATAAATAAAGTGAAAAAATTGAAAGCATGGGACAATACTGAAAACAAGGAATTTTTTTTTGAAAATTTATTTGAGGCAGCATTGTTTATTTAGTGTATGTATTTGCACAAATGAGTTACTTGGGTGTTTTAAAAAATGTCAAGACTGGCTCTTATACTGAAGAAATTTGTAGCCCATGTTGTGACCTCCTTTGTGATGTTAACACAGCTTCCACAAAAGGACTGTACTGTGATCTGTACAGTGNATAGTTATTTGTTTACTGAATATTTCAAAGCTTTTAAGGTGAACTTTGTATCTACACTTGAGTCTCTCTGCTTTCTCTATGTATTACGTGTCTTTGTTTTTTAATAAATTCCTCAAAACAAAGGAAAAGTCCTTCTTAACCATGAGAACAACACCCAACTCTTACTAGAAATTCCGAGTTCTAATACAATGCAAATATTGATTAGTAGGAGTAGCAATATCAATTAACCATTTTGGAATCACTCATAATTCTGAAACTTGTTGGTGGGGAGGAGTGAAATTCCCATATATTTCCAGAAAAGTGGAAATACTTTCATCTGTTCTGATGAAAAAACAATGGTACCAGTTTTTCCATAGCCCTGCTTCTAGTGTTATTGATGCTTAACCCATGAACGCCCTTGAATACATATGCCAGATTCCTCCCCCATGGCACTCTGCTGCTGACTGCAAGGGGGATACATTTTCTCCCATAACTTTTATTGAAATGATAAAGAGTGACCTTAGGATATTTCTGTATGTCCTAGTATTCTTCCTGTAACTTTTAAAATAATGGGGACATGCTAAGTGGCATGGCCTTAGGCATACTGAGGGGGGCATAAGTCTCTGGGGGTTAATGGATGACTGTTTTTAGTTGAGTAATCAAATATAATACTGTATTACAGAACTCCTATAAAGGCACCTACAGGCAGACTAATGGCTATTACTGTAATATGCTTTCAACCTTGAAGACACTTTAAAGTCATTGCTTGTCATTTTAATGTTACATTGTTGCAGTCTAAGAAAAACATTTCCTTCTTCTCAGTTTGGTGAGACAGAGAACAACTGTGATTTTTTTTTTTTCTGATTCAAACAAAGAACTGCTCTAATCAAATCTGCAAATGCAGTGCTACTGTCAATAAAGGTAAAGCTTTAGTAACCAAAGTATAACCTCAAACATCACACTGACACTAATATGAAAGCCAATACAAATAAAAAGTTTTTAAATACATTTCGCTATATTTACCACATGCAATCAAATAAATTAATCTGCATGTTTTCAATTGGATCCTGTCCAGAAAGTTTAGCTAGGTTCCTCAGCTCCAGGTTGGAATTTCTTGGAGATGAAGTGGGGAGTAGGGCAGGTAGAAGAAAACTATCCAGATTCATAATTATTATTATTTTTTTTTTTTGGTAAAATCTTTGCTGTATAGAAGAAAATTTCTAATTTTCCACAAAAGCTTGTTAACAGCACCTTTTCCAAAGCAAGTCACTGAGGTCCTTGAAGATATACTTGGAAGTGCAAGCTACACATGGCAAAAGTAAGGTCATAACTGACCAGATTTGTTTGTTCTTCTAGCCATAAGTTAATAAAGTGTGTCAATGCAGAGATAACTAAGCACCTAAACACATTAGCTCCAGTGAGCATGCACAGAGCACTGCTAGCACAGCTGGGCTGCTTCTGGAACCCACTGTACGACACCATGAGCTCTTATTATCATTTACAGGTAAAACAGACACCACTCACACATGACAGCATTGTATGATGTACAGATGCCTTATGTTTTACTTTTGACAGTAAATCCCTTTATGATAGTGCCATGGCAATTTAATATCAGCTGGAAAACGTCTCTACTGAAGCCACAGCCACTGTCTGGATTTGGTGTGTGACATTCTCATTATGAGATGGGTGGGGAAGTGAGCTGGATGTTGCAGCATGCTGCCACACAGCAGTGCACCACACGAGCTGTTGGTACGGAGAAGGAGTCAAGGAGAGAGAGAAAACTAGGCAGCCCTTGTCCCAGTAAAAGTAGAACTACGTGACAGCCAGTAAGACACTTCCTGTGCTCAGCGTAGTGCATATGTTTCTGTGTTAGATCAAGTTTGGAAATACTTTGCTGCAGTGGTTATAGGTGTCCAGAAAAGCTATTTCTCAACTTGTTGTAGACAGTAGTTAATGAAGTTGGAAAAGAATTCTCTGCCTTTCAACAATTCAGTGAAAGAAGTATTTTTTAGCGTTAAGAATGAAGTGCAATACATAGTGCACACAAACTACACACACTCAAACACACTAGCAAACACACACACAAAGGGAAATATGCAAGATGTGAGCAATGGAACAGATGGGCCAGCTTTAATAATATAGGATCTTTCAGCAGAGCAGTCTACCTTGCAATATACATGATAGAAGCTTTATTCCTGTTGTAAATTATCTGATTCAGATCATTAATTTCAAACTTTTGCTGCTTCTCCATGCAATCTATTACTCTGAAAACAGTAGGAATGATTCAAAGCCCATTTTAGTTAAAGAGAACTGAAGGAAGATACCAGAGGATTTGGAGCAAGAATCCAAAAAGAATAGTGGTTTTGGCTGTGTGGCTTGCCATAATGATTTATGATATTTCTCTTTAACGAACAGGAGTTCATTAGCTAAGAATCTTAAGATGTTCAAAGCTGAAAAACTTTTTTTTTTTTTCAGAAATTGCACAAGATTTTTTTTTTNATCAGATTCCTGGAGAGCAATTTCTTGAGACCTTGTGGTATCTTTCATTATCATTTTGGTCTAGTATGAAATACCTCTTTTTAGTCTTCAGGCTTGTTGGTGATGAAGAAAGCTTTTTGGTATAACAACCCAGTAAGACGCTCCAGTAAACTCAATCACTAAACCTATTTCATTATGTTCCCTATTCCTCTAAACAGAGAAATTCAATAATAATTGAGACTCAGAAACTCAGCATTCTTTGATGGATTAATGATTGATAATTTTTCATATTAATATTGGCAGACTAAGATTACAGGCATACATTATGATTATCCATTTTCATGATCTATCATAATAAACCTAAGCAAACTTGCTTGGCTTTCTTGTGTTTAATAGGCTGTAAGGTATTGACCAGGACTTACAGCCTGCTCATTTCCATGACTGATGTATTTCTCCTAAGTAGCATACTTTTGTCCTGCAGTCAGTGTTGCAGTTTTGAAGACTTTGGAAGGAAAGTTGACATTTCATAAATCCGTCATCCAAATTCTTGGATTGAATGAATGTCATTAACTACAAGCATGATAAGGGGAAATAAAATGTGTTTACAGAATAAAATGTAACTATTTTTGATGCCAGGAATTAACATTAAAAGTTTCTTATGATGTTTGTATTAAAAGTAGTGAAATATTGTGGATACCCAGAACTGTTAAGCCAACTTCTTTACTCTAAGGGACTGCATGGAAAAGTATAGTAGATTTAAACAGGATTTTGGTTACATTTTCATAGCTTTTGTTAATACCTGGCAGAATATTTAGTTACCATTGTAAAGAAGAACGTTTGTGAATTCAGAAGATGACATGTATTTCCATAAGTATGTTGGGACATTTAAATTTTGAGTTCAAACACAAAAATTACAGTCCCCTATCTTCTTCTAAATTATTTGAAATCACTGCTGAGAATAAATAAACTTGATTGCACTTGGTTACTGTCTTGATGAATGAATGGTAGTTCATATAGTTTGATTAGTTTGCTTTTCAAGAGAACTATGAACTAATACAACCTCTTTTTCCTTGTGAAAATAGGTATGAGAATGTAGAATAAGTTTATCTAATCTCTTAACTAAAACATGGGAATTCTTCCTTGATTTCTTCTAGACGTGAAAAATCTGAAGATTTCTCTGCATACATCCTCAGTATACAGGATAATGCAACTTGGTTTTCACCTTATGAATCAACAAGTACAAATTCTGTTGAAAATCCTGAGGCACTATATACGAGGCACATATATATGTATACGTATATTCTATCTATATCTATATCTATATATATGTGGTAGTGTTTTATCCAGACACTTGCATGTCTAATGGAGGTAAAAAAATCATTGAAAACACAGATGTTTCCAACTGAAGCATATTTCAGTTGTATTTCTCAGCCTCAGGAGTCAACCTTACATTTGTGACTTGCTGGTACCATACTTTCCTATAAAAAAACAAGTCTTTCTCTCACAAATTAATTCTGTTGGTGTTGAGTTTCTTCCTCAGTATCTTTTTCATATGTTTTCTGCTGTACAATTGATGTATTCAGCCTGTCTTCTTTATCTTGCCTTAGTTTTCTATATCATATGTTAAAAACCCTTAACTATGTCTTTTAGCAATGTATTGGAGTCACCAAATTATTTAATTATGGGATTTCTTTCATTAAGGGATTTCTCCCAATTGTTCTCAGAGTCAGTTCATACAAGCTGCCAAAGCCTANCACCCCAGATGCTATGCCTTTTGTGAGTCTATATATCCTCTGTACCTGGAATACTTCTTTTTAAATGTTCAAACTAAAAGAAAACAATGGTGTGTTGTTTATATAGTAGCAGAAAGTGTTGTCTTGCAATATGCAGTGTCCAGGTTCGGACCATCTTTCCTTCCCTGACCATTTCTTCAATATTGGCAAATCATTTGTATGCCCCAGAGATTAACTATACACAAATCAACATGAACTGATCTGAGTACTCAGGTCATTATGCAGCTCATCATTTGCCTCCTGACAGTGCTAATATGATGAAGAAGAAGAAGGAGCCTTNTTCTTATCAGAATTATCATTCTTTAGCAGTAAATTAGAAATTTTAAACTCCAGAATATTCTTCTTCCAAAGTCAGGCTGCTTCTCAGGTTTCTAGCTGACCTGTCCTGAAGTCATTTCTAGACCATATTCAATTCTCAATATGCATATCCCTTGATCAGACCCATATTCCTTCTTTCTTATTTCCACTTCCTACCATTTTCTATTTTCTTCCTGCCACTATATGTATATTTGGATTTCCGTTTTGCTTTTCTTTGTTTTGTTTTACTTTGCTTTTCTTTCCATGGAGAATATTGTTCATCTTAGAAGTACATCCCGGAATTTTTATTTATTTATTTATTTATTTATTTATTTATTTA